>CM038143.1:573169134-573434881 GCA_021437245.1 Aegilops speltoides
ATCCTTTTAAGATCAATCATTACCTGTAATTATCCTCACTATATTCTTTTACGTGGTATTATGCAGGATGAAGATATATGAAATGAGAAAAGGTGGACGCTATGGCATTGGGTTCATTGACCCAAACACCGTTAATGAATTCACATGGAAGATAAGTGAACGTTATGCAAAGGAAGTAGAGGACAGCATGCTAGAGTTCTTGAAGCGCCTCAAATACAATGAAGATATACTACTTCCTTACCACTTTGGGTGAGTCACACTGTCTTGTACTACAAATTCTCTGTTTTTGCCTACTAGCTATAGCTACATGTTTTTGCTAACATATGCCCGCTTAATTAAGACATGTAAACGTGTGTGCATATGCAGATTTCACTGGGTCTTGTGTATCATTAAAGTTGACGACGGAACAGTTGAAGTACTCGACTCACTAGTCTAAAAAAACTGACTTTAACATCTTGTATGGGATAGTCAACAGGTAATTTCAATCATTATTAACTATATATCTCGGCCTATTTAGTTCGTCATTTCATGATATGAACTATTTAATAACCCCTTTATTCATTTTCTTTGTCGGCGGGCAGGGCTTGGGCAAGATTCATCAGCGTCACGCCCGGCCCGTGGAAACAAAAGCTTGAATGGTTACGACCCAAGGTAAGTAATTAAGTAGTACTAGCTAGCTAGCTAGCTAGCTGCCATCTCTTTAATTATCATGCTTGATTAATTTTTATCTGATCAAATTCCATTCTCGTAAAGGCCCTGAAGCAGGCGCAGGGTACTGATCTGTGTGCATTCTGCGTTTGCGAGAATATTCGCATGATGGCGTCCGAAAGGAGCAGATCTCAAAGACAGCAATGGGTACGCTTGTCAGAACACTATTCACAATTTTTACACCATTATCGATATCTAGCTAGTCACACAACTAATACACATGCATATTGATCTCCTTCTTAACAGTTCAAAGAGGTGCGGGAGAAGCTCATAGAAACGGAGCGCGTAGAAGCACTTCAAGAGGAAATAGCGGGATTTTTGCTCGACCAGGTCATAAATCCGAATGGAGAATTCTATTACCCGCTACCGCCCCAATGAAAACCACTTTCAATTGTCATCGTGCTCCGAAGGCACCAATTAGACTGGCTCTGAAGGCAACATTCATATGTAGGAGAAATTGTATATATCTGTACATGTGTGTATGTGTGAATTAATTAATATGATGGTTTAATTTGTGAGACATTGATGTGATATATATATGCATGATTGGTTCTACTAGAAATTATATATATATATATATATATATATATATATATATATATATATATATATATATATATATATATATTATATTTATATATAGGAAAATGCATCCTACTACCGGTGTAGCTACACCTGTTTCTCATATACTATCATGTGGTAGTATATAAAGTACTTTATTATTTTTAGTATGTTCATATACTATACCTAAGATACTCCCAAGTGATTTATATGAAAAAATTGCAAGTGAGCTCATAATTTTATTGTATTTGTGAAATACGTACAAATTTTACGTGAAATAGAGTATGCATAAAATATGATACATACTACCAAAAACGTAGTATATATACTACCTAAACATTCTTATATACTACGTAATACATGTACATACTCTCTGATATGGTAGATACTATATAGAACGTATGAAACAAAAGTGAGAGTAACTACACCCGGTAGTAGAGAAAATTTGTCATATATATATATATATATATATATATATATATATATATATATATATATATATATATATATATATATATATATATATATATATATATACAATGTGTAGTATCGTAAAATACCAGCAAACGAAAAAGAACTAAAATGAAAACACAAAATTAAATAAAAAGAAATCATAAAACCAAAACCTCCAAACCTTATAGTACGGTTGGTGTTACCAACCGTACTAAAGGGCTCTGAGCCCCGGAGCTGGCTAGTGCCACGTGGTTGCCCTTTAGCACCGGTTCGTGCTGAACCGGTGCTAAAGGGGGGGGGGGCCTTTAGTGACCACAAATTAGTGCCGGTTATGTAACCGGCACTATAGGTCCTTACGAACCGGTGCTAATGCCCTGTTCTGCACTAGTGTGGCCAGTTCACCCATCGGTCAGCGAAACCCAACTTTTGCATCGTCCGCTTCAAGAAAACCCAATCAACTCGATCATCTGCCTTTGAGAGGTCCAGCTTATAGGCACAAAAACTCTTAGCCGGATCCTTCTCTTGATGGATACGATGTATGCACTCAAATGCAATCAGTACATTATCTGTTATCATTCTTCCTGGTACAAAGGCGCTCTGCTCTGGTGATATAATGTCATCAAGGATTGGCCTCAACCTATTAACCAAGCACTTGGACACCACCTTATATATAACGTTGCATAAGCTTATAGGTCTAAAATCAGTAAGTTTTACCGGGTTGTCAACTTTTGGGATAAGCACAATAGCAGTATTGTTCACCCCTTCTGGCATCGTCCCCGACCGGAAAAACTCTTTTACACCAGCAATAACTTGGTCTTTCATTATGGCCCAGTTCCTCTGGAACATACGCGCCGGAAAACCATCCGGTCCACGTGCTTTGAGAGGGCCTATCTGGAAGAGTGCATCATCAATCTCCTTACTAGAAAAATCCGCACACAGGCTTCATTCATGTTATCAGTAACGCGAGCTTTGATAAGATCAATAACATGGTCTGCACTAAGCGTCGGATCAGCTGTAAACAGACTTGTGAAGTAATCCGTCACCATGCCCGCCATAGTGGCGCTGTCCTGCTGCATCACACCACTATCATCCACAAGTGATTTAATTCTGTTTTTACGCGCACGCCAAACTGCCTTACGGTTGAAGAATTTTGTGTTTCGGTCGCCCTCCCGCAGCCAGTCAATGCGAGAGCGCTGCATCCATATCATCTCTTCCCTGTAAAGAAGCTCATTCATGCGGTCAGTAGCTTCTCTAATGGTCCTCCGATCGGCATTCATAGCCATTAGTTCCTCGAGACGAGTACGAGATTTATTTATTTCCTTCACCACATTACCAAATTGCCTTTTACTCCACCCATGAAGCGCTTGCATGAGATCACCCAGGGCCACAGCCACGTCACCAAGGTTGCCCATGGCACCGGCTGAAGTCCAGGCTTGCATGATTACCTCGGGCAGCATCGGGTCACGCTCCCAAGCCACTTCATAGTGGCGACATCTCCTGCCGGTACTCTCTCTTGGTGGCTCGGACAAGCACCTCAAGAGGATCGGAGCATGGTCCGACGAGGGAGCAACAAGGTGCTTGACACCCGCCTCTAGAAACATGTCCCGCCATAGATTATTTGCCACCGCACGGTCAAGCCGTACTTTGACGTTCGCTCGGCCAGACCGCTGGTTATCATAAGTATATGGAAGACCTGAAAAACCAAGATCACCGAGGCCAAATAATTCCAAAACATCACGAAAATCAATCATCTGACCTACCGATCGGGGAGTCTCAGAAAAATGTTCGAAACCCCACATGGCCTCATTGTTGAAATCTCCAATCACTGCCCATGGCATGTCAACTTGGTGGCGTAGGTCCCGGAGAAGCGACCACATGCGGTGTCGGTCCTCCGTTTGGGGCTCGCCGTAGACGCACGTAAGCCTCCAAGGGGGCTCTCCCGCCGCGCCACTCACATAAGCATCAAAATGCCTTTCGTTCATGGATTTTACATCGAGATTCAACGACTCATGCCAATAGAGAGCAAGACCTCAACTAAGACCAACACTATCGACTGCTTCAAAGCCACTTAACCCTAGGCGAGATCTATATCTTTTCATTCTTTCCTTCGACTGCCTAGTTTCACAAAGTAAAACAATACTAGGAGAATAACTCTGCACCAAGCTCACAAGATCACGAGCAGTCCGAGCATTCCCTCCTCCTCGGCAGTTCCAACTCAAAAGATTCAGGTTGCTAGTCTGGTTCCCCGGTAGCTCTGTTCGAGGCAATTGTGCCGCTTGCGTCACCGGACTCGCGGCCGCATGGCTTTTAGCTCCCCCGTCGGCTGGCTTCGGGTGGGTAGCGTCCTCACCGGATGCCCCTTTTTCACCCCCACCAACGCTCAGGATTACTGATGCAGCCGTCGGCCTGTGCGACGGTGGCGGCGATATAGAACTAGGATTCCTGGAGGAGCCGCCGGGGTCAAACTGAACACTGGCTGGACGGGGAGTGCAGCGTTCCCCTCGCAAAACTGCTCCTTCTCCATGACTATCACCATCTGATTGGGGGTGCCCTCCCCCGCCTGGTGGTGCAACATCCTCGATCAGCAGCGAATAACCAGATGAGGCGCTGGCCTTTCCAGATCGAACAACAGCGGGACCGCTACGGCCCTGGGAGCCCAGCAGTGGACAGGCGGACGAGGCCGCAACGGTTCCGTCATGCGGCCGAAGCACGCACACGGATATATCACCAACGGCGGCCAGGTTGAAGCCTGGCGGCGGCAGCGGCTGGGACGTCGCCCCCAAATCGCCAGGACCCTCAAGCCCTAACGAAACGTTTTCCATAAGTCACTGGACCTCATGGATTTCAAGTGCAAATACCTCAGGCTTTAACGAAATCATATACAAAGATGGTGATGCTTCTATCCACCTACTACTACTAGTCAAGTTTTTTATGGGCATGGGGAGGACTCTGCCGAACAACAAGATCAAACTCACTAAATTCGATTAGCCAAACCGTATGTCAATACACTATATTTGTTTGCTATGTCAATACAGTACGGTGGTGCAGATAATTCATTTTTGAAATGGACAAAAGATTTTTGTCATCTTATTAGTTAGTTAGTAAGAATGAGAGTTCGCACAAACTAAACAAGGGCAAGGAGACCGACGTACTCACCGCATGATCGCACCTAATATTCCATGTTGGCAGCCGCCCTTGGACCATCTGAGTATGCGTGGGTGTGGCTCCATGAAATTCATCAGATTAATATGACAAATTCCCAACTAAGCGATGATACAGGTGACAGTGTCGCGCACACTTTCGATAAGGTGCCTCATTACACTTACTTCACTAACTAACATGTAGATTAACATGCACACCTAGGTATTACCAATAAGAAAATTACATCTACAGAGATCAATCATATAGCCTCAGTCAGATTTTGGACATTCGTAACACATGAACATTACAAGACGGAGTAGCAAGCAAGCAACAAGTAAGCACTTAATGTTCTTTGAGTCTGATGATCAGTAGTAGAACGCTGGGAGCCAATCCTTGCCGTTGATGAAGTCGACGGTTAGGAACTTGGCTGCCTCCGCCTGGTCTAACTGTCGCGACCATGGCACACGCTGCGATCTGTCGGCCCCCGGCCCCGTGCAGTTGAACTCCCCGAGCATCACGTGTCTGCAAAATCAAAGCAAGCACAGACATATTATTGATCATTTCAAGATTTGCAGTTAATTCATCGGTCGGATGCTTGATCGTTGTTTGAATTTGTTTGTGCGTTCGTAACATACTCGGTGCTGCCAGAGAAGTTGTAGTTGGTCCAGCCGGTAGGGTTGACAGTCTTGGAGAGGTAGGTGTCGGCGAAGACGACGCGCGAGTAGGCCTCATTGGCACGGCCCAGGTACACCTCCCCGACACCGTACACCTTCCCCTTGAGGAAGACGAAGCCGCTGCTGCCGCTCTCTTCCTTGCGGTCTTGCGCGGTGATGGACCCCAGGATCGGCGTCCGCCGGTCGGGCTTCACAAAGATCTCCGCACACTGGAATATGGACTGGCCGCCGCCAAAGATGAAGTCGATGTTGCCCTGGATGTAGCAGCTCTCGTAGTAGTGGCGGCCAGTACTATCGAAGAGGGTGTGGTGGGGACTGTAGAAGGCGCAATGGTAGAAGGCCACCTTGTCGCCACTGACCATGGTGGCCACCGTGCGGATTTCCGGGTTGTTCGGCAGCCCCGCGCGCGCCGCGTTCTGTGCACACATATGAAAATAAGGTCTTTGGACGAAGTTTGACACTGGTTGGCAATTCGAGAATAGGAAGAGAAAGAAGAAGAAAGCAAGTAGGAGCGCACCCTGAAGCTAATGCCAAAGACGATGACATTGTCCGCGTGCACGGCGAACGTGGCCGACTCGGTGTTGTGCGGGGAGGCGGACTCGTAGGAGATGGACGTCCGGCCCTTGCCGTTCCCCCTCACGAAGATGAACGGCTTCGTCTCCGGAATCATGACTTTCTCCCTGCATCCATACGATAACACGCGCATTTGTGAAAACCCACCCACACCCAACAAACACATGCCTCCTTCTAATTGCGCTACGTCCACATGAACAAATAATTGTGCGTGCATACGTACGCATAGACGCCGGCGCGGAGGTGGACGACAACCCACTCGGAGTTGCCGTCCGGCACCGCATCGATGGCGGACTGGATGGTCTTGAACTCGTCGTTGGGGCCGACGATCAGCGTGCGCTTGGCGTTGAGCTTAGAGGTGAGGAGGGGGCCGTTGACAACATCATCGCTCTTCTTGGCGAGCTTGTTGTGTGCGTCGCAGAGTGACAGCGAGAGGACCACCGCTGCGGCGAGGAGGAGGAGGCTAGGCTGGGCCATCATGGGGGGCGTGCTTGGGTGTGTTCTGCGAGAATAGCTCGCTGCGCCCCAGGACATTGCCGGGGAAGTGGTTGCTAATAACACGGTGCTCGTTTATGGCCACTCGCTACTGGTGAACATGCGAAGGCTAGGAGGGCAAGGCGGGGGCAACTTCATGGTTTGCCATGCATGGTTAAAGTCAGGGAGGACCCTGGAAAGAAAATAAATTGAGAGGGGGCAATAATGTATGGTCATATTCAAGAATTAACAATGCAATCGTCCATATAAATTGAAACATAGGCACAATCACTTCATTCTACTTGAGATGACCAAATTCATGAAAGAAAAAACTATCAATTTGAAACAAAATGACTTACGACGGTATGTTAATATCTTGTTCCGAAGTTGCATAAGAGAACATTGATGCATTGTCAAACAATCTAACCTACAACCTGGAAGAAAAAAAATCCTAACCAAACGAAGGGAGAATGAAAATACTGAAGGATGCCTTCATACAAGCGAAAAAGAGCGTTTAACACATTGCATTTTGCTTTGTCCCACGGCGATTTTTCACCTCATGAGAACGTTTGATTATCACTTCATTAGAGAAAAAAACAGCAATCCCTATTCTACAAATCAAATACGACTAAGGTTCATACCAATCAACACTAAAATGTTGATTGATCGTCACAATTGTCCTTTGCTTAAACTTTTTAGGACGAGGCTGATTTCGTCATGCCGATTGGGATTGTAATATGCAATCATCTTGCTGGGAACTAGTAAGAATAGATGATCCCAATGAAATTTTGGGTGTCTCAGTCTAGACTAAAGTTTGGTACTAAAAGTTAAATCTTACGAGAAAATTGTTTGAACCAATATAGTCAACTAAATCTGTAAGTTATACACATTAATTGATGACACTATTACGGTTTGTATACACGGGAATTGCAGACGAATAATTTTTTTGAAAAGAAAAAACTCTAATGATCTACTATACATCTTACTTGATGTCAATTAGAATGCTGAAATTGCAGAATCGGATACATCCATTTTATTGCTTTTCATAAACTTTAATCTAGACTATGGACTATTATTTCTCAAAAATAAACCAATCGCCACATTTAGATAATTGGTTCAGAGCCACCTGTTAGATACCGGTAAAGCGCACGCAATCTCTCAGAGCCTTCTATTCACAGAGAAAATAATTTAGATGATCTCACTAAGAAGTAAAATGTAATTAGGTGAAGATATTTAACCAGGGGACCTTTCGTGTCAACACCTAATTTTAGTTATCCGTTGAGGATCATTGGGGATGCTCCACGAAGATTTAATGTGAAATTCTCTATACTCTGGTCTATCGATTTCTAAAGCTAGTGTGATGTGATATTGCCAGTTGCCACGATATCAGCGGAAATATTATTTTCAGCTCCAAATGTTGTAAAATAGAATTGTGTTATAAATAGGCTATCAGTTTATAATTGATTGTCTAATTTTCTATGTGAAGAAAGATATGTTTTCTAGCATTAGTAGTGATTATGTGTTTAGTATTCTTTAGATGGCATATGTGGTAAGCAATCCAAAATAATCCAACAAATATTTGTAGTTTGCTATTTTTCAGATGTTTTCAAGAGGACGAGAAATGGTACTTGAAGCTATAAAGTTATTTTGGCACTACTCCGTTTTACAATATGTAAAGTGGTTTTATAATTATCCAGCTGGTACGTTCCCTATAGTTGATATTATATTTCTTTTTGTTATGAGTGATATACTACTGCCGTTCGATGGTCTAAAACTGGACTTTATAGTTAAGTAATTCATCGCAAATCCTTATACTAATTAAGTCAATGAGTAAACCCAATGGCTAAATTTTCATGCTCCGCCACATGAAGAATTTGCACTTGGCTTCCACCTTTATTGCCCACATGAAATGGAGAGACAGCCAAGGAACTGACACTGGTACGCCAAGGACGCGACACAGGACTTGGAGCTGTTCCAGACCCAGGAGATGGAGTCAGAAGCTAGTGGATCCAGGGTTACCTGTTGCACCCGAGTCCAGAGGTTACATGGCTAGAGGAGACGCCCCTTGCTATCCAATATCCTTCTCTCTATGATATTGTTCAGCGAAGAGATGCGTACGTTGCAACAGTACTACAGTCAAATCCTCTAAATATTCAATTCAGGAGGAAGCTAGTGGGAAACCGTTGGGAAGTTTGGCTCCATCTTGTGAGAAGATTGATGGACGTCCAACTTTCTCAACAGCCAGATCAGCTACGCTGGAAACTAGCTAAGAATGGGGAGTTTTCGGTTAAATCCATGTATTTGGATATTATCAACACTAGCGTTATTCCTAGTTCAAAACATGTTCGGAAAATCAAAGTGCCTTTAAAAATCAAAGTGTTTATGTGGTTTGTCCACAAACAGGTTATCTTAACAAAAGATAATTTGGTGAAGCGAAACTGGATGGGTTCTAAAAGATGTAGTTTTTGTGATAGTGATGAATCAATCAGACACCTCTTTCTTGATTGCCCTTTGGCAAAGATTTTGTGAAGGTCGGTCCACATAGCGTTTAATATAGCTCCTCCGAATTCCATCAACACGTTATTTGGGACGTGTCTAGATGGGATGTGGCACCCCAATCCGCATGGAGCAGGGGGCCTTCGCACGTCAGCCCAGGATAACACCTGATGCACGATAGGTCCATGATACAGCATTCCAGGTACAAGAATATTCATCAAATACATGTGTATGTAATTACATCAGTGATGAATATAATCTTCTGGCATAGCCCTAAGGCTATTTACATGGCAGCGGAAGTCTATTAAAATGGCGGCGAAAGTCTTGGCAGCATAACACTCTGGCTGGGCTCAACAACTCACAGGACTGGCAAGATTACGGCCTAGCACGACGGAACAAGTGAACGACCTACAAAACTAGCATGACACGCCAGGTCAGTACATTGAATGTACTTGCAAGACAACCAAATACATAGCATCCAAACAAGCAGAAGACAAAGCAAGAACCAAGCGTCTTCAACAACTATCTCATATCAGAAACTAAGCATGGCATAATATCAACCCAAGACATAAATCAGACTAACATCATGGCATCCACTAGCATGGCAACAACATGGCATATCAAATTTACTTCTAACTTGGCAATAGCAAAACATAGCATATCATCTCAATCATATCCATGAAAGCAAGGCATGGCATAAATAAATTACCAATCATATCAAATGCAGACATAGCATGTTAACTATATGCAACCATCTCATGATCTACCATGGTTCTTTAAATGCAAACATATTACTCATGCAATGCAACCAAACTTGTGCATCGAGTCCCTTGGACTCTCTTACCAACGGTGATCACCTCACTTCCTGATCACCAACAGAAACAAACCCGTGATCCTTACGGCGATCACAACCCGACCAACAACTGGCCCGTGATCCTCACGGCGATCACAACCCGACCAACAACTGGCCCGTGATCCTTACGGCGATCATAACCCGACCACATCTGGCCCAGCTTAATTATTTCAGGTTTATCCTCCATTTCAACCAAGAACCGATAGTGTACCCTACTACGAACTTATGCCCATGACTGAGGATGCGGCTATCGATAGGTTAAATACACTCTGCAGAGGTAGCGCACTGTACCCACACTACAGAACCCATGGCCTCGCACTCCCATTCGGGTGGACCAACGGCATTCCGACAAAACCAATCTACTGTCATGACACTCTCCTGACCAATCCGACTCACTCCCCATTGGGCTAGTCCTAGGTGGCCCCGTGTCTACCTCCAGACACCTCAACGACCACCGTCGTGGCCCGTCCCACTCTGGGACACGTGCACATAACAACAACAACGGGCTCACAAGGTAATGCTCTGCCTACCTGATCAGGGTAGCGCGCGCCCATAACCTTCCCTTGTTGGAGGCACCGACCAGAGGCACGACAATAGACCGCATTAAGGCCGTCCCATACCGGCAAATGTGGTTGCACTTGGAAAAAGTTTGATTTGGCGGCACTATGACTCGATCCCATCGATGACGAAGGGGATTTAGTATTAAGTCATACTATTATCTCCTCCATCATCAATCATCATACCAGCATTTTAACATGAATGCAACAACGAGCATACATCATACAACTGCTTTAACAAAACATCGAGCTTCTCAAGTGAATACTTACAGCATAAAGAACATGACAATACCAAGTACTAACATATCCACGGTGCATTACCCTCATCATAGCATTTTATAACGATGACATGAAAATAAATTAGAGTAGTGACATGGCATCATCAATAACAACATTCTAATTATCATGGCAAAATATATCATGAACGCACAAGCATGCATGGTAAGCATAACGGAATAACTGCAAATGAAAACGAGAAGAAAATAACTGCAACTACACACACACAAGGTGCAAGCAAAGTAAACACGCAAGTTCTGGGCTCATGATAAGAGGTTAGCTTGCCTGGGGGTCAACAAATACTCCGGGAAGAAGTGAGAAACGACCGCGGAAAAATTTGCCGGAAACAGTTCTCTCTCGGAGGGGGCTGTTTACGGACAAGGGCAAAGTGGTCATTTTCACAGTGTCAAACCATAGTGAAAATGATGGGAACGGAACGGGATTGACGAGACGAAGACGTGGGCGTTGGATTTACCTCAAACGGAGTTACAAGTAAAAAGATACGGACGTTTAAAACTCAAGGACTAATCTGTAAAAATTCTTCTACAAATAGGTCCCTGGCAGTTTCCAACGGACGCGTCTTTTCGGAAATACGTCTTCGAATCAGGAAAACGGCTCACGGCGGGGGCGCTTCCACTAATCTGATGTGGCGACAACTGGGTCAAAGGGGCAGAGGCGGGGCCGGGCTCCTGGCTCACTGATGAGTGGGGCCTCGGGGCCCACCTAGCCAGCGTGGCCAGGTCAACGCTCCAGCCGGCTCCTTCTTGTCCCGACGCGCGCCTGACCGAGGGACGACGCCCGCCCCAACGGCGCTCGCCGGCGCGTCCGGCCACTTCCCAGGGCGCACGACCTACCGAAAAGATCAGGGCGAAGAGGCGCATCTCGGGGTGGTGCTAGCTTCCGTTGAGGATCAGCAGGGAGGGAGCTGCACGGCCCGCGGCTGAGAGGGCTTCGGTCGTCGGCGAGGTGGGGGCTATGGTGGCTCCGGCGACGAGGCAAGGAGCTGGGAGGGTCCGCCGGAGTTTGGGAAAGGCGCTGGTGGGGAGGAAACGAAGAGGAGGGCTCGGGGGCGACCGAATCGATGGAGGCCCGAGGCGGTGGCTAAGGCGATGGTGGAGGGACCAGAGAGCTGCGGGAGGGTTTGCTGACGGCGAGGGGGCTCGGGAGCTGCTACTTATAGCCGCAGTGGGACTCGAGGGAGGAGAGGAGGAAGTGGCACGCGGCGGGCGACGTGTCGCGCGTCGGCGACACAGCGCAGCTGTCAGCAGACGCGCCGTGGCTCACGGAATGCGCGGGAAGGCGACGAGGAGGGCGCGGACGAGGGCCAGAGGCTCACGGAGACGAGCAGAGCTCGAGGACAATAGGAGGAAGAGGACAGAGGCGAGGAAGAAGACCGTGGCCACGGGCGCACTGCCCGACCCTTGGGACGGCTCGTCGGAGTAGAAAACGGAGGGGAAGCGGGGTCCAGGCGAACGGCAACGACGATGCAGAGCTGCTAGACATTAATGGCAAGGCCAGAGACGGTCGGAGCAACGCTACCGACGAGAACAGAGGCTAGACCACCGTTTTGGCTGGCTACACTCATGGTCACCACTGGCGTAGTGCTCTCTGGGGTTTTTACTGCGGTCAAAACATGTCTAAGGCATAGTCCTTCCAGATTGGATTATTACTACGGTAAAAACACGGTCATAGGAAAAGGGATATGAGTAAAACAAGCTCCACAAGTTTGTTGTTGCAAACTTTGCCACACTCTATAGATGAAACCAGAGAGGGTAAAAGGTAAGTTTGATGTCTGGGAGTCTTAAGGTAGGAAGGACTACGGTCCTGGGGGTTTTGAGGTCATTAGGACAATTATTTAGCATAGTTGTTGTACAACTGCTAAAATATGTTCAGAAAGCAAATGATGATGAAACACTACTAGGAAGGTTGGATTGGGCTATAACTTGGCAAATCCTCATGATTTGGCCATAAGTAGATGCTGTAAAAAGATCAACCCAAATGGAATTACCAAATTGGTACTTTCTTCACAAGCATTACTTTGGACCAGAAACTTGGGAAAACCTAGGAAACTATTGGCTAAATAAAATTATCCAAACTCTTGGGTAGGTGGTTTATATAGATAGGAGAAGGCCTGGAATTATTTTCAGCCAAAATGGTGCAAGATAAAATATACTTGCTTCCCAAACTGAAAATTTGGACAGAAATGAAGAATTGCTCCTGTGCTCACATAACTCAATTACATGAGCTGAATTTGGGTGAAGGCTAATGATTTTGGATACTTGAGAGGATGGAAAAGTTTCATCCCATTTGCAAACTCTATGAAGGTACTTCCTTCACAAAGTGATAATCTGGTCAGAAACTTTAAAATATTGCACATGGAGCAAGGATGATTGGATTGAGCTCATCTTTGGTATCCATGGGTTATTTATCAATATTAAACATCCTACCAATTTCCATCTCAAATGTAATTAGGAATAAAGCACTTCCTTTGAAAAATTTTAGAGAAGGCAGAAACTTGCGTTGGATCATGTGCTCAATTTTTGATCTGTGGAACATGAGATACTGATGGAACTAGTGATTATGTAGCAAGGACAAACTCCACAATTTATGTGAGAATTTTATCTGCTATAAAAATAGTAGTTCCTTTAGAAAGTGGCAGAAATGCAATATTGGTATTAAATAGGAAAAGGCAATTTTCCTTATTTAATTATGGCCAATATAATTTCCACAGCTTGGATTAGGCATAATTATCAACTCCACAAATTCACATGAATTTAGGAGATGTCTAGCTATGCCTTTGGATTTTATTCCTCAAAAAGGCGAGAAAAAGAATAAATCACAATTCAAAAATATTGCATGGGACTTGGCAATATTTTTGCATATCCAAGGTTTAGAAGGATAGAAGGGTCTCTGGGAACAGATGGGATGATCAACAGATCATAGAAAATGATGGCTCCTTTGTAATCACAAAGGGCACAATCAAATTCCAAAAATTTGGAATTAGGATTTGAGAGGGTTTCAGATGCTGCAACTGAGGGCTTGCCCACTGAAAAAGGCATGAGCAAGGTTTGCAAGGTTGGAAATGACAAGAATTCTCAGAGTCATCCAACAAATCTAGGAGAAAGATTTGAAAAATGAGTGCCAGGAAGAAATAACAGCACAAAAATTGATAACCCAATTTTGGGGCTGTTACATGGGATTGACGTAGTAACAGCGAGTCATATCCGTGTAGGAGTATGTCATTTACTATGGGCAATTTGGAACTGCAGAAATGATTTGGTTTTTAACAGAACAACAAATATTCACTTCTTGCAGGTTATCTTCAGGGGCACAACACTCATCGGTATGTGGTCGCTACTCGCTCCGACGGAGGCCAGGGAGCATTTGGTTACTGGATCTATCCGATGAGAGACGGTAGCGCGGGCTATCTTCAACCGGTTTGGATGGCGGTTGTAATAGGATAGGTGTTTGTTTACTATCAGTCTCTTGCCTGCCGGTTGTGGCCGTCCTCCTTTTGCTTTCGTGCTCTTTGTTGAGCACATGTTTCTTTTGTTTGAGACTACGAGACTTTTGTCAAACCTTTTACTTTTTAATAGTATGGCCGTATGCATCTTTCTGATGTAGAGGCCGGGGCAAACCCCCTTTTCGAGAAAAAAAAACAGTCCAGAGGTCACCAAACTGTCGGAGCTGCGTAATCTCGGAAGTCCGATGGAGGCCAACATCCCTTTGTTGTTGGAGACTGCATCATGGACAAAGACGTTTTTGCGGAGCAGAGCTTGAAGACATCCAGAGCAAGATGCCGCGGCACATTTCCATCGAGCCAACGATCGTTCCAAAAACTGGAAGAAACTCCGTTCCCGACGAAAACCATAGTGGATGCAGAGAAGAGAGCAAGATCATCCTTATCGCAAGGGATATCTCAGTGCCGGTCCAGGGCCGCTCTTTGTCAGTCCATTTGTACCATTTCGATATGAGGCGAAGTGCACGGGACCTCCCGTTGCATGGTCCAGCCAGCGTTCGTTCCGTGCACGGGACAAACTACTCCAATGCTTTTTCTTGGGGAAATGTTTGTACCCGGCCGACCGGCCGAGTGTTGGGCCGGTCGCGCGCGGGACGTTCGATCGGTGGAGATCAGACGCTCGTCCCTCAGTCCCACGTATGCTTTTCTTGGGTCCACCTAACCTGTACGCAGGACACGTTCCCAAGCCTTATCTTAGAGCAAATAGCCAAAATACCACTAGTGAAAACCGAACATTTTTTTTTATCATTGATTGCAATTTTTGTTGATAGCTTACCAAGATGACCACTTGGTAGTGAAAACCGAACATGCCAAAATGCCATTAGTGAAAACCAACTTGCCAAAATAACACTACTCATTCAATTTTTGAGGCCAAAATGACACTGCCGTTAGTTGTCAAAGAAATTCTGTGAGTCAATCCGTTAGTGACTTGTCAGTTTTTTTGTTATTCCAATCTTGCCCCTGCTTCCCTAACTCAACCTCTCCTCTCCCAATCTCTCCCGCACGCACAGGAGAAGCCAAACAAACCATGGCGGCGCGCGGAAGCAGCCCACGTCGGCGCCTCCCTGCCGCTCCCCTCCCCATCTGACCTTGCTCCGCCGCCCGTTGACCTTGCTCCGCCGCGCTCCGCCTGTCTCGCTCCTCCGTCCGCCCGTCTCCCTCCTCCGCCCGGCCACCCGCCCGTCGCCCTACTCAGCCCGCCCGGCCGCCCGACCGTCTCCCTCCTCCGCCCGGCGCCGCCCGTCCGACCCTCTCCCTCCTCCGTCCGCCAAGGCCAGGCGCGTCGCTTTTGGACCGGCTCTTCCCCGCATCCCCTGCAGTGAACCGGACCGGCTCTTCCCCGCATCCCCTGCAGTGAACTGGACCGGCTCGTCCCCGCGCCTCCAGTTCTCACCGACGCCAGACTGGCATGCCCACATTGACCTCGACCTCGACAGGCTCTTCAACAAAAGTATGAATTTTTTCAACCAATTTCTCTAGTATCTGTCATTGCAAGTGCAGCAAATTTTAGAATTTGTTGTCTTTGTGTTTCAGAGTTGATTTGATGGACGAATTCAGAGTAGAAGTAGATGTTCAAAATGACTTGAAAGAATGCCTGCTGAAATGTAGCCCAATTGTGCTGAAATGATGTATATTTTGCTGTCAAAGTGTGCTGAAATGTTTTGGAAATCTGTTAGTTTGTTGTGGAAGTGTGTTGAAATGCTGTCAAAATATGCTGAAATGCTGATAAGTGTGCTCATATGCTGATAAAGTGTGCTGAAATGCTGTCCAAGTGTGTTGAAATGCTGTCCAAATGTGCTGAATTATTGTCATACTTGCTACTAAGTTGTAAGTGTAACACGTGAAGAGGTAAGGGCACGTATGTCCTTTTTGGATGATGTTAGAGCCAGTTAACAACTAGTGGCATTTTGGCTACAAAAAACTGTATTGAGTGTTATTTTGGCAAGTTGGTTTTCACTAGTGGCATTTTGGCATGTTCGGTTTTCACTAGTGGTATTTTGGCTATTTGCTCCTTATCTTACCGACCGGCCTTATCTTCTTAGCCACACACTCATGTGTCTTCTACCTCCGTACATCATACCTCTGCACATCATTACGCCATGGATTCATCACCCCTTTGCGCGTGCATCCGGCTGAAGGGAGCGGCAAGGCCGGCCGGTGACACCGCAACCCACGCTGCTGTCCGACAAGCTACAAGCGGGTCGCGAGGGTGCTACAACCGCTGGCCACGGCTGCTACAACCACCGGCCATGGATGCTGCAGCGACGGTGGGGAGATGGCATGATTGTGCAACCGGAGATCGCGTCGCCGTCGCCGGCAAGGACGCAAGCCTCAAGTGGGAGCTGCAACCGGCCTGTGCTGGGCTGCAAGCCTGCAACCAGTGTAGTGCGGGGCGTGAACCGGTGACGTGCAAAGTTGCAGCGGCGGTGGCGGCTGGGCGGCGGTGGTTGCCGCCATGACCAAGTCCAGCGACGAGGGTTGCTGCAACCGTGGGGCGGAGGTGCTTGAACCGTCGTGCGGAGGTGCTACGACCGCCAGTCCGAGATGCTGGAATCATTAAGGGCTTGTTCGGTTGAGGTGGATTTGAAGGGGATTGAGGGGGAATTAATCCCCTGCAAGCCAAAATCCCTGCAAATCCCCTCCAATCCACCTGGGATTGGGATTAACCGAACAAAGCCTAATAGTGTTTTACACCCAGGCGGCACCGGTGCTACAACCGTTGTTTTTTATTGCTCGCACCGGCGGCGATTTTTGCTGGAACCGGCTATCGATTTTGTTGGGATCCTCAATGGGCGGTGCTTTTTGCTGGAACTAGTGTTTGATTTTGCTGGAAGCGGCGAGTGATTTTGCTGCGATTTGGGCCACACCAAAGCGATAATTTTGCTGGAACCCGCCGACAGAGGATGTTACAACCGGCGATTTTTTTGCTGGAACCGGCGATGATTTGTGCTGGGACCGGCGACTGTTTTTGCTGGATCCGTGATGATTTTTACTTCGACCATTGAAGGATTTTTGCGGTGACGTCCCTGCTAATGATGGAGGCGACGGAGGAACGGGGTGCTGCGGCCGGCATCCACAGGTGCTGGAGACGACACACGGCCTCGCTGCCACGAGCAGCCTTGTCGGGGGAGGCTGTGGTGAGGTGCCGGTCGTCGCCCCCCATGCTGCAACGGGATGGGGGCAGGGCTGCGACGGCACCACGACGACGGCGACTTGCCGCTGCACGCCGCCACAACCAGCGCTACATCATTGGGTCCTGGGGCTATGGTGAGGGGGAAGAGCGACCTGCAAATCAGCTGAGGGCAGTGCGAGCAGAGAACAACGTGAAAAGAAATGTGTGAGGAAGAAGACGTGGGGGAGAAAGATCAGACGGCTGCATGTAATTGAATCGTGGGGCTAGCACTGCTCCGTATAATACCTATCAACCTGTCTTAGAAATCGTGCGTCAACATTAGAGAACAGTGATGCGTCAGTCGCGCTGGCTGAGCAACGCACAAGTCATCCTCTTCTGCCCATCCAGAACGACTCTACACATAGAAAATCTAGCATTTTATTTGCTTGTGCGATATTAATTGATTGATATCTATTGAATAAAAACTTTATTTTTGAATACTTGAATATCTGACAACAAGATCTTTAAAACAAGATCAATCCTGAATATATTTTAAATAAGTTTAAATTTCGTGGAACTTATTTCATTTTAAAATCTTGATCTCACACTTTTCAAATTACTGATTTTAGTCATTTCAAAAAACTGATTCCAGCCATTTCAAAAAAACATGTTCCACTCATTTCAAAATAATGATTTAACTTTCAAAAAATAGTTTCTCTGATTTCAAATTAACTTATTTCACTCATTTAAAATAAATTCATTCATTTCAAAAAAATGATTTCCCTCATTTCAAGAAGCTAATTTCACACACTAAAAATAGATTGAGCTAAAAGTGGATTGCAATGCTAAAATTTGTACGCGTTTGAAATGTATCCAATACTAATTTTGCTGTAAAGGTCTTGGCGTCAGGAGTTCAAACATGTAAAATATTTTAAAAATAGAAATGTGTTTCAAAAGATACGAATTATCTAAACTGTAAGGAGGAAATCAAATCGATAGATTTTGAGAGGAAGAGATGAGAGATAATGCCGGAGACAGTTTATGTCATAATTGCAGTGTGAGCATGAAAAGAGAGAAATAGAAGCATGCATGTCGTCCTTTATATGGCGTCGTGACGTAAAGTGGACTGATGGCCTGTCATAAGACATGTATTAGGGCATGTATAATGGGACGGGAAGTTGGTGCTCTCGGGTTCTAGCGCACCCTATATGCGCCAAAAAATTTAGTAATTAAAAAAATTCAAAAAAAATATAAATCTGTTTTGAATCAAACATAATTAGGTATTCTACTCGTATAAAATGTTTGGACAAAAAATGGTTCATTTTGACGTCAGGGCAAAAAAGAGAAGTTTATGACGACAATATAACGTGTATAATACTTGTATATAGCATTTTTTTGCCGAATCTTCGATCCAGGATACAATAAAAGTCTTTCTCTGACGAATATTTTTATACGACTACAATATTTGATCATGTTTGATACCAAAGAAGTTTCGGGATTTTTTGAACTTTTTTTGAATTACTTTTTTTTTTTTACATACAGGGTGCGCCGGTACCCAGGTTCTCCTTTGTATTTTTCATGTACAATGGCGCTACCTTATAAGTGTCACATAGGATAAATGCTGACGTGGAGAACAGAGAAATCATAAGAAAAGGCTCGCCTTCACTTGTTTAAGAGATGATCTCTTAGCATAATAGGTCTCACTACATTTTCACGAATTGCTAGTTATTAAAGATAAGGCTAAGAATAACCCACTGTAGACATCTTTTTATTGTCATCTCTAAATTATACTCCCACCATCCCAAAATAAGTATCCCAACCTTAGTACAACTTTACACTAAACTTCATACAAAGTTGAGACACTTATTTTAGGACGGAGGGAGTATGCAATGCTTAAGATAACATTGTCACTGAACATACCCTTAGTGCAGGAAATAGCAAATACTACACGTATACAGGGAAGGATAGTTTGGATGCACTCAGATCACCAACTGTACCAACGGCAGATGCATGCACTGGAGTTCCCGTGCACAGGGGAATCTCTTTTCTCTAAGTAACCCGGATTTCACTTGCGCTGTGAGAGGTCACTCTCAAAGAGTTAGAACTTGTCAGTGTCATAACACAAAATTCCCAAACCTCCTGTCTATTTTCCAAGGGATCCAGGGACTTTTCTGCAGTCCTGACAAGGTCGCTGCTGGAAAAAATTCTACTAAGCTGCCTCCACCACCATATCTGAAAATACAAGAAATTTCCAATAGTACGAGTCAGCTATTGTTTAACATCAACAACCGTGAGAATAAATTTTCCTGAGTATATCACTCGTGATATAACACCCAACCCAAATACGGTCGGTGGATTTTGCTTTACCGTGTTTAGGAAACCTTCACTCGGTCACGTGTGTTCCGGCCAACTCCCTCCCTTGTGTTTTTAGCGTTTGACACACGTTCACACGTGTCTGTCTAGTGTTTCATTCCCAGAAAACACTCACGAGACTTATTGAACTAAACCCTCAATCGTAGGCATACAAGGCAGATTGGTCTTTGCAAAATATGTATGGCTATGGATGAAGATACGGAACATGCATGGCTAAAGTGTTCAGATGCCAAACGTTTGCGGGACGAAGCCCAGCAACTGTCCAGACTTCCATATGCTCGGCTACATCCATCAACGTGGGCTAAGGACATTGCGTGTGATCATAGGTTTACTGGCAGGGAGCGTTCTATCATGGTCTCTGTCATGTTGTCAATTTGGCACTCAAGAAATAAATTGAAGCATGAGGAGGAAGGCTTCGACCCGGCGACCTCTGTTCGTCTTATTAGGGAGGCCCTCGCACTGTTGGATATGCCTCGACATCATGATCTAGTGATACCCTGCCATGGTTGGCCTCCTCGAGACCCGGATTATGGCAAGATTAACACCCACATCGCGATCAAGCGAGAAGATGTGTGAGGTGGGGCTGGGGGTGTTGCTCGATCATCCAGTTCGTTTCTAGGGCGTGGAGTGAGCTATACCTGGGAGTAACTATTCGTCTCATTGCGGAGGCGATGGCAGTACGAGACGATGTCATCTTAGCCAAGCTTAGTAGATTTACAAAGCCTAAGCGCCCGCACGCTGCCCTACTCGTCTGGCTTGCCCTTGCCCTTACCACCGTCGTCGCCGCTGGTGAGGTTGATGAAGACAAGAGACGGCCCAGCCCGACCGAACACGGCTAGATAGGTCGCCAGGGCAGCCTCCTACGGCGGCGGCATTGCGGTGAGGCGGGCACGCTCCTCCTCCTCCTCCTCGTCCTTCTCAAGGCGTAGTGCCTCCTCGTCGCGGCACAACTGTTGCTTTCGGCACATCTGCCGCCCGCCGTTGGCCTACTCCTCGGCGAGCTAGTGCGCCTTCCAGCGCTCAAGGTGGGCCGCCTCCTCTTCTGGCGTGGAGGCGTAGTAGCAGGGAGGCGTGCTCACCCACTCGCGGAGCTGGTCGGTCCACGAATTGGACTCCTCGGGCCAAGTGGGGGGCGGCGGCGACAACTTCCGCGTGGGCGTGGGCTCGCGCACTGGCTCCGGCTAGGCCTTCGGCTCGATGACGGGCGGCAGCAGCGGCAGTGGGGGACGAGCAACGGTGCGTGGAAGAAGTCCCCCACTGCCGACAAGGCAAGGGCGTGCTCGAGCCCATCCCGACGGGTGCCCCCATCGAGCTGGCTCGCTTTCAGCGCGCGCTCCAGGGCCTCCTCGAGGGCAGCCAGGATCCAGCGCGCCGGCCAGATCCACCGTAGAGCGGGGCCGCCGCCCCTACGCAACCTCTGCTACAAACCGAGCCGCGAAGGGTGAATCCCTGCCGTCGCCGTCACCAGGCCGGGCTTTGCCGGAGGTGATCACCGGCGGCAGCGAGGGGAAGGGGCTGGGAAGGGGGGCCGAGGCCGGGCGGATCTGGTCGCCGCCCGAGTCGCCCTGCAGGAGAGCGACGCGGGGGCCGATGTCTAGGGTTCGTGTACAAGCTGAGCCTAAAATGTCGACTGTGGCATCAAGTTCCAAGAGGTCGCGGGGACAAGCAGCATGCAGTGTCGATAGACTCAGCAGCCTCCCAGACCCATTGCTCCATCTTCTGATGTCCTTCCTGCCGATGCCAGAAGTCGTGCGCACAAGCTTGCTCTCGCCAAGGTGGCGCCACATCTGGGCCTCCGTGCATTCATCCACCTAGACTACAAGGACTTTGTGAATGTTGATGATGATCTGGAGAAGAGAAAGGTCAATCAGAATAGGCTGCAGAAGTTTGGGGACCAGTTGCTACTCTTATGTGATGGCACTCTGCCCCTGGATGAGGCTCGGATCTTAATCAGAGGTGATGATTTTAGAACAAATGTTGTACGTGGATTCACCATGCCATCAGGCATAAATCTCGCCAGATTCATATTTATGGCCGACTCAGCTCAACTAATATTACATGATAGTTTGATGATTCCTTCTCAGCACCTGAAAAGAATCAAGCTCCAAACGATCAGTTTGCTTAGCACATCCGTTCTTGACTTCCCTGTGCTTGAACATTTAGAGCTGGAGTATTGCGATGTCTACTGGAGCAACAAGAAGATCTCATCAAGGTCACTCAAGACTATACGCATAACCTGCTGCGTTCTCAGTGGAAGTTTCAAGATCTGTGCTCCAAATTTGAATCATCTGTCTATCCTCTACCCAACATTTGGGGGGCCTGTTATAGTAACTAGGGATCTGCATTCTCTAGTTACAGCTTCAATAAGTCTTAGATCTACTGTGGTTGGCAATGAAGATGAAATATTGGATGATGGTATACTTGATGGCCTCTCACATGTCACAAACTTGGAGTTGCATGCACCATTACCTGAGGTATGATGGATTGGGTTGTTCTCTTTTCATGTCCGCGATAGATTTTGCAGCATTGGTTGCCTCTTGATATAAGTGCAAGACGCTATCTGCCTTTATTGTTTAACCAACTATTAGCCCTCCTGTATGTTGTACAACTATTTTAACTTGATCTGTCAATTTTATCTTTGATGAACATGAAGCCCACACTCGAGAGGAAGTTGCAAACATGCCCGGTGTTCAGCAACCTCACAAGCTTGGTGCTGGGCGAATGGTGCATGGCTTCTGACTTTGCTCCGCTGTTTCTCATCCTCCGGCGCTTGCCTAAACTAAAGTATCTGACCCTTAAGCTTAGAACGGTAATGCTGCTGTTTCGGACAAATCTGCCTAATTAGTGTGGGTTTCATTCCTTTCCCTGGAACCTTGAGCTAATGTGCTACGCTGCTGCCTTTTGACACGCTGAACGCCAGGAGCAGCGTGGAGAATGCAAGGCTGCTGACCGTAGCCTCTCACCAAAGGAGAAATCGTCATTGGGTGGTTATCCTAGCATCAAGAGGGCCGTGATCTACTGCGGCAGAGATGATCCACGGGTGAGCGCACTGGTGAAGGTGCTGCTGCCGATTGACATCCCCCGCGGGGAGATCATCATCAAAGGTCACTACTAGTATCAGATGCATGCTCAGGCACTTCCCCTCTTGCTGACTTTTGCTAGTGCAATGGATGTGTATGTATGTATGTATGTATGTATGTATGTATGCATGTATGCATGTCAAGAGGTGTGTTAAGTTGTAGCTTTTGTTAGTGCTATGGATGAAGCATAGAGATTTGTATGGTTTTGATTTCTGTAGTAGGAAACACAAACAGAAACCCCGTGGATGTGTTTTCGTTTCACACATTTTATTGACAGCACCAGCAGATGCCGTCTAGTATGATGAGCTGTGCTGCTTCTTCTGGAGAAAGAAGGAAAAGTGACCAGCACCAGCAGTTCAAGTACTGAACTGAATGGAATCTTTCTCTGTTGTTTGCGTTACCCAAACGAGACCTTTTTCTAATTTAGAGTAAATATCATTTTATGGCTACTCTTATTGTATTGACGATCATGGACAAAATATTGTACTGTTGATTTCTGTACCCTGTTCAGAAATTTGATACAGTGCTCGCTTTCATATCCCTGTACTGGGGATGAAAATGGTGCTTGTAACCGCCAAAATATATCAAAAAAATAGGTTGCAACAAATAGCTTTGATATCCCTGTGTTATTACATTTTTCTTTTCTCCTACTTTATAGATATATGATATCTCTTATAGACAGTTTAATGCACTACTATCACAGAGTGTAGACTAGCTATATATATGGAGGAAGAATCCACATGCCACCATGCGAACGACCCTTCATGAAGTATCCTACCGACCTGATCCTCTTCAGGCCATCGCTGGTGATATTGTTCTTCGAGTCATCTTCCTTGTAGCAGGTCTCACCATGAAGGTTGTTCAAAATTGTCATGGATACCTTGTAACTAGGGATGATGGCATCTTGACCTAACGGACAACGATGCGAGTAGTAGATGCGGTTTCTCTCCACGCCGCCACACATGTTCGTTGGCACATGCACTGCCTTAGAGAATGTCTCCCCCAAAAATAATGAGTGGTCACCCAAGTCTGTGACCTCCACCCACTCCTGCTTGTAAAGTGCCGCCTTCTGTCTACCCGTGCAGTTATCGACAAGGCTGAACACCTTGAAGAAAGGCTCCATATTTGGCAACCACCGGGTCTTCAATGCCATCCCAAGCTTGCCATGCAGATCAAAGATGTACCTAGTACTACTCAAGTAGTCCCTAACACCGTCAATCCATTGGATGACTAGCAAGCGTTCCGTAGTGACCATCGGGGCACCGTCCCCATTCACACCAATCTCAAACTTGACGATTGACATATTATAATGTATGCCGTAGAGCTCGTCATTGCAAAATGCAATGTCCGCAAGCCTCGCGTTAGGACATCCTTGTACCGTCCACCCGCTGTTGGGGCCACCAACCCTGCAGAGTGCGATGCCACACTTGTATGTTATGGCGGCAATGATACACCGGCGCGAGGTGGGTGGCGCGGAGAAGATAACTCTCAAGATAACGACCAGGCGGGTGGGGCCATGGTGCTGGCTCGTGCAGAGGATCGGCGCGTTCTTCTCGGCAAGGCGCACCTCGGCGCCCGAGAAAAGGTTCATGATCTTGATCAGACCTGGCACTGGCATGGCGACCCAGCCGCCGTCGTGGCCACCGATGATCCGCCTCCCGGCGTCCTCGCGGATGACCCACAAGCGCACCAGGGAACTGTCCTCGAGGCAGTGAAGAGCCTTCCTCCTGTTGCAGTCGCGAGGCAAGAGGAGCAGCCACGGGAGCGACGGCACCGGTGGCGCCGCTCGTGCGGCAGCGCGCCACGTCCGACAGACAGCAGCGAAGCGTACGCGGCGGCGCGGGGAGGTGAGCATGCTGTAGATGAGGGCGAGGAGATCGTCGGGGAACGTGGCGGACCAGCACAGGCTCGCCGTATGGGCGCGCTTGTCGCAGGCGGCGGCCATCTGCGTGCACATCGATCTGCCGGCGGCTCTATCTTTTCCTTTCTTTTTTTTGAGATCGATATCATGGGCTTATTTGCTGGGCAACGCACGCACGTTACGGCCTTAATTGGAACCAGTTAGTTGTTTCCTCTTCTTCTTTCAATAATATAACTCCTTTTTGTAGATACATATAACTCCTTAATTAATTAGTGATTTCGTATATAACCACTTTAGCGTGGCTGGGTAGTAATGTTATCTCAAATTTGGCATGCTCTCATTCGCGAAAAAGAACAAGAAAAAAAAAGGTTTGGTGTGCTCTCCGCGAAGGAAAGGAGATGCTGAAGATGGGTATGATGAGAAGAATAGGGGATGGCAGAGACACCACTGCACCATTACCTT
The DNA here is from genome assembly GCA_021437245.1 of Aegilops speltoides. Taxonomy (NCBI): domain Eukaryota; kingdom Viridiplantae; phylum Streptophyta; class Magnoliopsida; order Poales; family Poaceae; genus Aegilops; species Aegilops speltoides. The sequence goes on from CM038143.1 coordinate 573,194,309, forward strand.
CTGCATGGTCCAATACGAACATGAACTTTCTTACAATACGTTCTTCACAAATTTCACCATAGTTGCGTAAATCCCATTTAACTCAACGATATATTTCTTGATCTAAAAAAAAGGAGAATCCTTCAATTTAGGAACTTTTGAACATTTCCTTTAATTCTTGAACAATTTCCAGATTCACGAACAATTTTCATTTTTTATTTCGGAATTCGTTTCTATTTTCTTTGCCAAATTTTGAAATTTATCAAATTCACAAACGTTAATTCAAATTCCTAATAATTTTCCCTAGTTATTGAACATTTACCATTTTTTGTAAGCATTTTCTAATTGATGAACTTTTTTCAATTTTGTGAACTTTCTTAAATTCTTGATTTTTTATTTTCAAATTCTCCATCATTTTTGTAACTATTGGACAGCTTTTGAACATTTGAACATTTTCTGAATTCACAATGGGATTTTCAAATTCATGAACACTATTTAAAATTTGTGAACATTTTTTCCAAACTATGAAGTTTTAAGAATCCACGAAGATTTTCAAAATTTATATTTTTTCAGCTTACTATTTTTTATTAAAAAATGGATGAAATCTATAAAATTTGTGAACACTTTTCAAAATTCATGAAAAAGAGCAAAAAAAAAAAAAACGTGCTCGGTCGCGGGGACGAGGCTTCTGTCGCTCGCAACGTGATGTTCAAAACTACATGAACGTTTCTGAAAACTATCCTAAAAGTTTCAAAAAACCTTATTTGAACTATAGGCTAGCATAATTATTAACCTAAACATTAACCAAACTATAGGCTAACATGGGTTTAATGTCTTTGAACATCACTTAGATCAAGCCTAGAGGTTCTTACTTCAGGAAACCAAATTTGAAATCTAGTCTACACATTTGTCTAAAGATTGAATGTCAACTACTCCCTCCGTTCCCAAATATAAGTCTTTCTATAGATTCCAACAAATGACTATATACGGAGAAAAATGAGTGAATCTACACGCTAAAATATCTCTACATACATCCATATGTTGTTGTGCATTTGAAATGTCTAAAAAGACATATATTTAGGATCGGAGGGAGTAAAACTTAAAAAATTCTTGCTACGTCCTATGACAAAACGAATCAAATCGGTTGTGGAATGAGCAGATGGGTTACCTAGCCACCGACGTAGCTCAAGGAGGCGCCGATGCCTGGTGGTCCGTCGTCGGAGTAGTCCATCCTCTGCTCTTTCGCTTGCAGCCACAGCGGTCACCATTACCTTTTGCACAGTTCAATCCAAGTAGGTACTTTCTTACAGTAAGTTTGACAATTTTCATCATGGTGACATAAATCTCATTTAAGTCAACGGTTATTTTTCCTGAGCTAAAAGACGAGAAATTTTCAGTTTCATGATCAGCTTTCTAAATTCATGAATATATTTTCAACATTTACAAATTTTTTAAAAATTCATGAACTTTTTTTGCGTTCACGAACATTTTGCAAATTCACCATCAATTTTAAATTTGGCATTTTTTCCAAATTCTTGAACACTTTTAAAATCCAAAATATTTTCTAGTGTCAACTTTTCTAAATTCACGAATAATTTTTGAAATTTAAGAACTTTTATTTTGTTTGAACATTTCCTTGAATTCTTGAACAAGTTCCAAGGTCATGAACATATTTTAGTTCTCACGAACTTTTTTTGAACATTTCCTTCAGATTCTTGAGCATTTTCCTAACTCTTGAATATTTTTTGAACATTTGCTAACATTTACCATTTTTGGTTACTTTTTTTAATTCATGAACATATTTTTTCAAATATGTGAACTTTCTTAAATTCCTGAATTTTTTTGAAATTCCTGAGCATTTCTGAAATTCGTTTTTCTTTAATGATTCATGGAGATTTTTTGGATTCTTCAAATGTGTTCTGTTATTTATTTTTGTACTAAATTAAAACTTTACGAAATATAGAAAATTTGTGAACACTTTCTAAAATTCGTGAAAAAAGGGGGAAAACACATGCGCTTACTCGCGGGGACGAGGCAGGTGTCGGCGTGTCGCTCACTCCAGGTGAGCGATACATGTCACCACCCCGAGCGAGCCGGCGGCAGCACATGAGCGGGAGCCTCGCCCAGCTGCTCCTCCCACCGCCTCCGCGGCGTCCTCCCGCCGGCGCACGCCCGCGTCCTTGTCTCGGCCCTCCTCCTGGACCTCTTCCTCGCCAACCTCCTCCTCCGCCGCTACTCCAAGCTCGCCCGCCTCCGCGACGCCCGCCGCCTGTTCGGTAGTATGCCCGCAGGCTGTTTGATTCCATGGGAACCGCAATCTTGTGTCTTGGACGATGATGCACTAGTAGAAAAGGGGGCATTTGTCCCGGTTTGTAAGGGCCTTTAGTGCCGGTTCATGTACCGGGACTAATAGGTCGTTACTAATACCTCCCCCCTATAGTCCCGGTTCTAACACGAACCGGGACAGATGGTCCTCCACGTGGCCGGTGCGCCGAGCCCAAGCAGGGGGGCCTTTGGTCCCGGTTGATGGCACCAACCGGGACCAAAAGGCATCCACGCGTCAGCATTGCAGTGGCTGGGTTTTTTTTGAGAATGGGGGGTGGGGGGGTGGGGTTTTTGGGGGGTTAATTTAGGTGTTTCATATATTGTGTTAGCTAGCTGATTAATAGAGAGAAGTGTCCTCTCTTATGTCCGTGCTTGGTCGACGCTACGTACTATACATAGAGAGGCCCTCGACACGCTAGCTAGTAAGAAAATGAAGGGAACCATTAAGTACAGAAGTTCGTCATGCATACCGAGAGAAGTGATCGATCAACCTCTCCTTCTCCGAGAGATTGGTCGAACAACAAGTTTTCGTATTATCTATCCGACGCTACTGGCTACATACATATACAATATGTTAGATCTCTTAATTACAATCTCCTAGCAATTGAAATCAACTTCCACATGGTATTCTCCGGCTTTATTGATGACGTGGTCAAGAAAGAATCCCGCCAATTCCTCTTGAATTGCTTTCATGCGATCTTGTTCTAGGAGTTTATTCCGCATCTGCCACGTCTAATTTGAAGAAGGGGGTTAATTAATACATTTATATGAATGAAACTCCACAGAAATGATGGTGTAATAAAATGAAATCATGAATATTATTGCTTACGCACATCATATTGTCTTTTAGGGTAGCCCCGCTTATTTTTCAAAGTCGTGTTGTACATGAACTCGCACACGTAGTATCCCCAGAAATCATTCCCTTGTTCCTGCCACAAGCACTGAAATAGAGGTCAATCAAACTGATAATGAAGCATTATAAATGGCATTTATGAAAGTATAGCTATAGAATCAACGGGAGATGCACGCAACTAGCTAGCCAGTAGTACTTACTTTCGGGTATGTATATCGCAGCTCCTTCGGCAGTCCCGGAGCTTCTCCGGTGAACTGTTTCCAAACCCTGCAAGACAATGAAAATAATTATTATTACTTGAGATATCAGGAAATAAATAAAAAGTTGCCGATATGGTGCGATAATGATCGATTGAACTTGTTGAGCAATTTAGTCATGTCCGCATAGGTTTCGGGATCTTTTCGTCTCGAGTCTAAAACGGTTACTAGTCCCCGCTTAAGCTTAATCTCCAGAAGAACATAGTGGAAGCTGCGCACGCATGCATAACTCATCAATTACATTACTATAACCTCGCTCGAGTAATAAGGGAAACCGAATATGCACACGACAGTAACACTCACTTGAAGTTGTAAGGAAAGAGTATGGTATCTTTGTTTTGATTTTGATCAACGATTGTAGCAAGTTGGCCTCGGCCTCTTCGGCGTGCTTTCTAACCAGAAATTCATTTATGATATTTGTGTTAATGAACCCAATATCATAAATTTCTTGTTTTCTGCACTCGACGATCTTGAATCTGCATAATATATTGAGGATAATTAATTATAAATACATGCAATGAAAGAGTCAAGCTATATATAGAGACTTAATGACAGAAATAGTACTTACAGGCAGTAGAAAAAGACCGTTGATTTATCGAGGGCCTTTTGATTGCAGAACGCGAAGAACTCCTCAAATGGAACACACAACAGATCAGTTCCAACTAGGTCGTGCTCTTCTTTAATGTTCAGATACAAACTATTCGTCCCCCCAGACTCTCTGCAGGTTGTCATGTACCAATTATGGAATCTTCGCATCATCGTTGTTAGAGATTTTTCATCATTGACGAGAGGCTTCCCGTACTCGTATCTGTGTTTGTCCACATCCATGAAATCAGGAAGTTGATCGTCAGGCAGGTAATCTTGTAGATTTCCATAACCGGCCACCATCCCCGGAGCATTAGCGACGATGTTGCCGCTAGACACATTGAGCGGGGGGCACGGTTGGTTTGCTTGTTCGCCGAGCTGGTCAATTTTTTCGCAGCTGCTCGTTCTCTTGACCTCTGATGTCTGACAGTACTTCCCGACCGCTCCGCTTGGAGATATGTCTGTTCAGTAATGCGCTCATAGTTGGTTCTCGGCGGAGACTTTGCCGGTTTCCTCAGGGCATCGAGAGTGCGCTTTGCTTTCACTGGATCTACCTTCTCCTCTGGAGGTGGATGTCTCTTTGCTTTTACCCCTTCAAAGAAGTCCTTCACGTGGGTCCGCACGATCGTCGCGTTTTCCTCCTCGGTCCTCTCGTACGGTAACTTCTGTAGAGGCTTGAGAGGTGGACCATATCTGTATTGCCTCCCGCCTCTGGCTGTGCTGCTAGACGCCGGAGCAGATGGAGCGGCTGCGACGTTTGTCTTCTTTCGTGCTTGCTTACGAGGAGGAGGAGAAGGACTACGACGCGCCAGAGCAGCCGGGGTGGCGGCGGGTCTCTTCCGCCCTTGCTGGCGAGGCGGAGAAACAGGAGGCTGCTGGCTGCTCGAGCGCGCCGGCGCAGGCGGAGAAGGAGGCGGAGTGCCGCCACGCGCCGGAGAAGGAGGCCCAGTGCCCTGATCATCACTCGCCGGAGGAGGAGGCGGTGGAGGAGGCGGGGTGCCCTGACTCGGCGGCGGAGGAGGAGGAGGCGGAGGCGTCCAGTTCGGAAGGTTGATGAGCTCCTTCCGCCATAGGCATGGAGTCTTCAGAGCAGAACCCAGCCTAGTCTCCCCTTCACCTGTAGGGTGGTCAAGCTCGAGGTCCTCAAATCCCTCCGTTATTTCATCCACCATCACCCTAGCATATCCTTCTGGAATCGGTCGGCAGTGAAAAGTTGCGCCGTGTTCAGTAGGATAAACAGAGCCAACAGCTGCCTTGACCTTCAAATTCATCCATCGCGTCATAATGTGGCAATTTTGAGACTCCGTGATAGCATCCACGGGATAGCTGGCAGGAGCCGTCAAGACATGCTCCGGCTGAAGCAGCTCGGTGGAAGCCACGCTGCTTCTCCGCTGAGATGGCGGGGTAGCTACGGGGGAAGCTTCGGCAGGTCGTTTGCTGCGATCTGCTGCTTCTCGTTCCTGTTCTCGTTCCTCTAGCCCCATTACCCTTTCGTGCAGCGCCTGCAGTTGGCCCTGCTCCAGTTTCTTCCTCCTCTCGTGGGTTTTGTAACCCCCTGCGTCCGGAAAACCAACCTTCCACGGAATGGAGCCTGGCGTGCCTCGTGTCCGTCCAGGGTGCTCAGGATTCCCGAGGGCCATTATGAGCTCGTCCTTCTCCCTGTCTGGATCGAACGTCCCTCATTGCACTGCATTGATATTGTGCCGAAGCCTCTTGACTGGTATTTTCAGTTGCTCATCCGTCCAATGTCACTTCCCTGATACAGGGTCCAAGGTTCCGCCAGCCCCGAAGAACCAAGTCCGGCAACGGTCTGGCCAGTTCATTGTCTCTGGTTCGATCCCTTTTTCAAGCAGACCATTCTCAGCCTTGGACCACTTAGGCCTTCCTGACCATCAGTGTCGTTGAGAAATAACGCAACGACATCACTTCCTTGTGCGATTATGTCCCCCAACATCGCTTCTGTTGCTTCGTCTCGGGAGTGCTCCATAGTTTCTGCAAATATTTACAACATGTCAATTATTATTCAAACATGGTACAGATGGATATATATTAGTGGAAAACGTAGAACTAGCTAGCTAATCACAATAAGGAATCATGTTAGTGGCATCGACGTTGCTTCTCTAGGGTTTGGGGTGGCCTAGACAACGCTTCAAGGGTTTGGGGTGGCCTCGACACAACGCTTCAAGGGTTTGGGGTGGCCTCGACGACAACGCTCTTTTAACTTGGTAAATTTGGGTGGCCTCGAGAGAGTTTGTCGGGTAGGGGCGCGGCACGAGGGGGTAGGAGACCAACATTGGTTTTTCTCTAGGGTTTGGGTGTCCTCGAGAGTTTTGGTCGAGCGAGAGGGCCGAGGGGGTGCTGCCGTGGTATAAGTTATCACGGTCGAGAGGGGTTATATATATCGACTGCCCCTCATGTCGAAGTTATCCGGGAGGGGGTTATATCAACAACGACGCGACATACATATACATGGGAAAAAAATGTTTTCGGGGAGGGGGTATCGGTACCCCCCCCCCTTGTGTTGAAGTTTCTCGGGAGGGGGTATATCGACAACGACATACCCGATAAAAAATAAGGAGACAAAAGAAGAAATAAAAAGAGTAGAAGAAGAAAGGAATAGAAGAGAAGCAATCGAAGAAAAAAAAGAAGAAAAAAAAGAAGAAAAAAAAGGAGAAGAAGAAAGGAATAGAGGAGAAAGAAGAAGAATCTTTCTCCTCTATTCCTTTCTTCTTCTCCTCCTCTTCTTTTTCTTCTTCTCCCTCGTGTTGAAGTTATCGGGAGGGGTATATCGACGACGACAGAGGAAGATCGAAGAAAAAAAAGAAGAGAAATAGGAGGAGAAGAAGAAAGGAATAGAGGAGAAGAAGAAAAAATAGAATATTTTCTATTTTTTTTCTTCTTCTCCTCTATTCCTTTCTTCTTCTCCTCTTCTTTTTCTTCTTTTTTCCTCTTCTTATTTATTTCTCCTCTTCTTCCTCTCCTCTTCTTCTCCTTTCTTCCTCTTCTTATTTTGCTTTCTCCTCTCCTTCTTTTTCTTCTTCTTCCTTCTTTCTAGCTTGATATATAAAACTTTTCTAATTAAAAATGTAACTTTTGCATATATAAAACTTTTCTTCTTCTTCCTCCTTCCTTCTCTTCCTTCTTCCTAAATATATAAAACTTTTCTAAAATGAAACTAACCTGAAGTTAATGTACTAAATCAGAGGACATTAATGTACTAAAATTAATGTATTTTTAAAACACCATGCATATTACAATTGAAAAAAACATACATTCATATAAAAAACATGTAAAAAAATACATACATACATATATGAACATACATAAGAAATACATATATCTAAAAAAAATACATACATACATATATGAAAATATAAAAACATCTAAAAACATGTAAAAATAGCAATATAACTAAAACAACGACGGCGGCAGCGGGGTCGGCAGGGCCATGTGCTCACAAGGGCGGCGTCAGGCAGGCAGGGCGAGGCGGGCGGCGCTGGGCGAAGCAGGGCGCGAGGAGTGGCGGCGACGGCGTCGTCGGGCGGCGATAGGCGTCTGGGCGTCATGCTGGCCGCGACTGCTGTCGGGTGGTGCAGAGGTGACCGATGATGGCGCTGGGTGGCGCAAGAGCGACGGCGTCGGCGGTGACGGCGCTGGGGCGGCGGCGACGGGGCGATGACGGCGTCGACGGGGTGTGAATCTGGCAGCCTAGCGGCGGCGTCGGCGCGGGTAACTGCAGCCTTTGGACTCGGTTGGTGCCACCAACCGGGACTAAAGGGGCATTGGTCCCGGTTGGTGCCACGAACCGGTACCAATGCCCACCTTTAGTCCCGGTTGGTGCCACCAACCGGGACCAAAGCCCCTGTTCTGCCCGCAGCGCGGTGAAAGTTTAGTCCCACCTCGCTAGTTGAGAGGGCTCGAGAGTGGTTTTTATAAGCGCTGTTGCACCCACCCTCTCGAGCTCCTCTCAACTGCAGGCTTTCGGGCCTAATCTCACACTATGCTGCTGTAGGCTTATTGGGCCTTCTACGGGCCTGAATCCTGGCCCAGGCTGGGTTTCTAGTCGTATTCAGGCCGTGGTAGCCCAATAGGTGGCAGTTTTTTTTCCAGTTTTTTTTGTTTTTTGCATTATTTATTTTATTTTGTTTCTACTTACAACAAAATACTTGTTGTTGCTATTTTTATTTTTTTCCAGTTTTTTGTTTTGTTTTCTGCATTATTTATTTTCTTTTGTTTTTTGCTTTATTTTTTAATTCTTTTTTGCTTTTAGTTTTAGAAAAATTATAAACTTTCTGTTAGTGCCATTAGTTTTCAAATTTGAAAACACTTTTTTTGTTTTCTTTCTTGCTTTATTTATTTTATTTTGTTTCTACTTACAACAAAATACTTATTGTTGCTATTTTTATTTTTTCCTGTTTTTTGTTTTATTTTCTGCATTATTTATTCTCTTTTGTTTTTTCTCTATTTTTTAATTCTTTTTCGCTTTTAGTTTTAGAAAAATTATAAACTTTCTGTTAGTGCCATTAGTTTTCAAATGAACTCTGAAAAAGATGAAAGTTTGCATGGTATCATAAATTCACCCACATAGCATGTGCATGTACAAAACGGACAATGGTATCATACTCGTCTGTTACAAAGTTAGCATGGTATCATCATAATAGTTGCGGAAGAAAGTCTTCACTTTTTCTTCGTTTGTGTCATTTGCTTATTGCGCCGTAACCATGGATAATCTTCATCGTTTATCAGGATGCTGGGGTCAGCCTTGACTTTGAAGGGAGGAATTTCATGAAACTTTTCATAATCTTCAGACATGTCTGTCTTGCCCTCCACTCCCACGATGTCCCTTTTTCCTGAAAGAACTATGTGGCACTTTGGCTCATCGTATGATGTATTCGCTTCCTTATCTTTTCTTTTTCTCGGTCTGGTAGACATGTCCTTTACATAGATAACCTGTGCCACATCATTGGCTAGGACGAACGGTTCGTCAGTGTACCCAAGATTTTTCTAATTCACTGTTGTCATTCCGTACTGTGGGTCTACCTGTACCCTGCCTCCTGACAGATTGACCCATTTGCACTTCAACAAAGGGACCTTAAAGTCATGTCCGTAGTCAAGTTCCCATATGTCCACTATGTAACCATAATATGTGTCCTTTCCCCTCTCGGTTGTTGCATCAAAGCGGACACCGATGTTTTGGTTGGTGCTCATTTGATCTTGGTCAATCGTGTAAAATGTATTCCCATTTATCTCCACTAGTAGAAAAAGGGTCAAACGTGAAGCACATTAGTGCCGGTTTGTATTTGAGCCGGCACAAATGTATACATTAGTGCCGGTTCCAACGGCTAGCCGGGCCGCTCTCATTAGTACCGGTTCGTGGCTAACCTTTAGCACCGGTTCGTGCCACGAACCGGTACTAATGAGAGTGGTGGCAGGATGTTGTCAGTCTGGGCCCCCTCCAGCACCTTTAGTACCGGTTCTTGGCACGAACCGGTACTAAAGGTCGTCCTACATAAACCCTTCGTCCACCTGAGCTCGCTCTGTTCTTCCCCTTTCCCCTCTCCTCTCTGTTCTTCCCCTCTTCCTCTCGAGCTCATCACACATTTTGCCCAAAATTTGTCAAGATTTGAAGGCCCCATCCATTCAAATGATCACAAAGGTTAGCAACTTTATCCTTTCATCTCTCATTGCTAGATTAGCTCTTGCAATGCTTTATATAGTTATTAATTTGTGAGTTTAGTAATTGGGAGGAAATATATATATGTGCTAGTATTTGATTTATATGCAATTTGAGGTCAAAAATAACACTTGGTTTGCATATGTAGGTGTGGTTTACTTAGTGCCTTCTAAATCTCCGTCATAACCACCGTCGATCGCCCGCACCGTCTCGTCGCCGGCACCACCTTGTGGTGAGCCTCTTGTTCATGAAATTTATATAAAAAATTGATGTTTGTGTGATTTGGATATATAGTTACTCGTATAATAATTATCTTACCCGTACGTTGTTTGTTATATGTAGTGTCATGGTTTTGATATCCGTCCCCGTCGGCCCTCGTCCTTGTTATGATTCGGATGTGGTATATTCTCTTTTAAAACTATTTGTTGCATTTCGTGTTTATGACAAATTATGCCCATCAAGTTGACATAGATATTTTTATCTAGGAGGTATGTGAACCGGAAATTCCAACCGACCCTATTGTCGAGAGGTTAAATTTAATTGAAAGAGAAAACGAGTACTTGAAAGAAAAATTGAAAAGAATTTAGGGGGAGAAGATGGAATTGGAGTTGCATGTTGCTGATGTCATCGATGGTCACAAGATCAAGATGGAGAAAATGTGCTTGAAGGTTAGAAAGATTAGAAAATATCCCATCGATAGTGAGGCTTGGTATCATTATGCTGTTGGATCAATTGTTACGTTAGTTGCGATCTTGATCGCATTTGTTGTTGCATTTAAATGCTTTATCTAGAGAGTTATTTGTTTGTTACATTTAAGTGTTGTATGAACTTTATGTATGAACTTGTATTAATTTGGTCTATTCGGTGTTGTGTAATGAAGATGAGCCGGCAATGGATGTACGATGACCGATGCTCTCCCCAGTTCGTTGAGGGCGTGCATACTTTTCTGCTTGCGGCTGAGGCAAACAAGCGGGCGGATGGTTTTATGCCTTGTCCATGTGCTGGCTGTAAGAATGGTCGCAATTACTCTACGTCAACAACCATTCACGTCCACCTGTTTGAGTCCGGTTCCATGCCCCACTATAATGTTTGGACCAAGCACGGAGTAAGAGGGGTTATGATGGAAGACAATGAAGAAGAAGAGCACGATGGCAGCTATCCTGGCCATGGGTTCCCTGAATACGATGATACAACAATGGGGGAAGAAGCTGAGCCGGTAATGCGGGAAGAAGCTGAGCCGGCAATGCGGGAAGAAGCTGAAGAAGAGGCATCAGATGAGCCCGTTGATGATCTAGGTCGGGCCATTGCCGATGCAAAGAGAAACTGCGCAAGTGATTTGGAGAAGAAGAAGTTGCAGCGCATGTTAGAGGATCACAAAAAATTGTTGTGCCCGAATTGCGTAGGTGACAAGAAAAAGCTGGGCACCACACTGGAATTGCTGCAATGGAAGGCAGAGAATGGTGTATCTGACAAGGGATTTGGAAAGTTCTGGTAATGATAAAGGATATGCTTCGAAGGACAACGAATTGCCCGAGAGTGCGTCTGAAGCAAAGAAGGCCGTCGCCCTCTAGGGTTAGAGGTGCGAAGATACATGCATGCCCTAATGATTGCATCCTCTACGCGGTGAGTATGAGGATTTGAGCGCTTGCCGGTATGTGGTGCATTATGCTATAAGATCAGCCACGATGAGGTTGATGTCGAGGGCGGCGCCCGGAAGAAGATTCCTGCCAAGGTGATGTGGTATTCTCCTATAATACCACGGTTGAAACGTTGTTCCAAAACAAAGAGCATGCCAAGGCGTCGCGATGGCACGAGAAGACGTAAGAAAGACAGAAAGTTGAGAGTACCCGCGACGGGTCGCAGTGGAGAAAAATCGAAAGAAAGTACGGGAAGGAGTTTGCGAGATGACGCAAGGAGCGTATGGTTTGGTCTAAGCGCAGATGGCATTAATCCTTTTGGGGAGCGAGCAGCAACCATAGCACCTGGCACGTGACTCTATGTTTGTATAACCTTCCTCCTTGGTTGTGCATGAAGCGGAAGTTCATTATGATGCGGTGCTCATCCAAGGCCCTAAGCAACCCGGCAATGACATTGATGTGTACCTAAGGCCATTAGTTGAAGAACTCTTCCAACTCGGAATGGAACATGTGTGCGTGCGTGGGATGAGCACATGGGGAAGAATTTGACCTAAAGGCGTTGCTGTTCGTGACCATCAATGATTGGCCTGCTCTCGGTAACCTTCGTGACGCACAAACAAGGGATATCGCGGATGCACGCACTGTTTGGATGATACCGACGATATATATTTGAATAGTTGTAAGAAGAATGTGTACACAGGACATCGTCGATTTCTTCCGAGCAGGCATCCGTAAGAAAGAAAGGCAAGCAGTTCAAAGGTGAGGCGGATCACTGGACGAAGCCTCGCCACCGTACTGGTGCTGATGTACATGATATGGTCAAGGATTTGAAGGTGATATTTGGAAAGAGTCCTGGCGGACAACCTGTTCCGAAGGACGCTGACGGACGCGCACCCATGTGGAAGAAGAAATCTATATTTTGGGACCTGCCATATTGGAAAGACCTAGAGGTCCGCTCCGCAATCGACGTGATGCACGTGACGAAGAATCTTTGCGTGACCCTGCTTGGCTTCTTGGGCGTGTATGGGAAGACAAAAGATACACCTGAGGCACGGGAGGACCAGCAACGTATGCACGGAGAAGACGGCATACATCAGGGTCATGCAAGCTACGCTCTTACCAAAGAAGAGAAGGAAATCTTCTTTGAATGCCTGCTCAGTATTAAGGTACCGTCTGGCTTCTCGTCGAATATAAAGGGAATAATAAACATGGTAGAGAAAAAGTTCCAGAACCTAAAGTCTCATGACTGCCACGTGATTATGACGCAACTGCTTCCGGTTGCATTGAGGGGGCTTCTACCGGAAAACGTTCGATTAGCCATTGTGAAGCTATGTGCATTTCTCAATGCAATCTCTCAGAAGGTAATCGATCCAGAAATCATACCATGGTTACAGAATGATTTGGTGCAATGTCTTGTTAGTTTCGAGTTGGTGTTCCCACCATCCTTCTTCAACATCATGACGCACGTCCTAGTTCACCTATGCGAAGAGTTTAACGTTTTGGGTCCTGTATTTCTACACAATATGTTCCCCTTTGAGAGGTTCATGGGAGTCTTAAAGAAATATGTTCATAATCGTGCTAGGCCAGAAGGAAGCATCTCCAAGGGCCAACAAAATGAGGAGGTCATTGAGTTTTGTATTGACTTTATTCCTGACCTTAAGCCGATTGGTGTTCCTGAATCGCGGCATAAGGGCAGATTGGATGGAAAAGGCACGCTAGGAGGGGAACAAATAATATGTATGGACGGACATTCTCTCACTGAAGCACACTACACAGTTCTACAGAATTCCGCCTTGGTGGCTCCGTATATGGATGAACACAAGAATTTGCTATGCTCCAAACACCCGGAGCGGTCTGATGACTGGATTACACGTGAACAAACCAGGAGTTTCGTCAGCTGGTTGCGGAACGCACCATGCATGACACCTCTATTGAAGATGACCTGTACTTGTTGTCCCGCTACCATCTTGAATATAATGACTTTCAAAGGGTACGAGATAAATGGTAATACATTTTACACGATCGCCCAAGATAAGAAGAGCACCAACCAAAACAGTGGTGTCGCTTTGATGCGAAACCAAGGCGGAAAGGAAACATATTATGGTTATATACAGGACATATGGGAATTTGACTATCGGCGTGGTTTAAAGGTCCCTTTGTTTGGTGCAAATGGGTCAATATGACACGAGGCGGGTAACGGAAGACCAGCGATGCGGAATAACAACAAGGATCTCAACATTCTTGCCTATGCAGATTTAACCATTCATCCTAGCCAATGATGTGGCACAGGTTTTCTATGTGAAGGACATGTCTACCAAGCCAAGAAAAAGAAAAGATAAGGAAGCGAATGCATCGTACGATGAGCCAAAGAGGCACATAGTTCTTTCTGGGAAGAGAAACATCGTGGGAGTGGATGACAAGACAGACAGGTCAGAAGATTATGAAAATTTTAATGAAATTGCTCCATCCACAGTGAATATTGACCCGAGCATCCCGTTAAATGATGAAGATTTTCCATGGTTACGGCGCAAAGGGACACACGCGAAGAAAAAGTTTCACACCCGAAGATTTGGGATGTGATCGGCTTCACTATCATCACTTTCTTCTGTGTTTCACACCCAAGAGGGAATCTCTGTAATAGTTAGGGTATTTATGCGTTTTGGCATTTGAAACGCGAAGAAATTTTATGTGCAAAAAATTCTTTTCATGCATTTACTGATTTTTTCCAGCTAAATGACCCTGAAATTGAAAAGCATTTCAAATGAACTCAGAAAAGGTTGAAAGTTGTCATGGTATCACAATTTCATACAAATAGCATGTGCAAGAAAGTAGAGAGGGTTACGGCAAAAACTGGATGCACTTCATGTACAAAATGGACAATCTCTTTCGAAGTATCAGGGTTTCCGACGAAAACTGAACTGTTACAAAGGCATTTCATTTTTAAAATAACCTAAGCATTGCTAAATTGAATATAATGATAAAACATACTAATATTAAACATAAGAAAAAAGAATCATTGAAAAAACTTTTTTCAAAGTTAAGTTATTCACAAACTAGTGATTCACACAAATTTCAAATAATTCAAAATTTAAACTATTCAAATTTGAAATCTACCGGCACTAACAGAAAGTTTGTAATTTTTTGTACCTAAAGCAACAATATTCACAAAGAAACTCTAAATACAACAAAAACCAACTCAAAATAAATAAAACAAAAATAAATAAAGCAAAAAAAATTAAGAAAAAAAAGCCCGCCCTCTTTGGGCCAAAGCGCTGCATCGACTAGCAACACAACCTTTTGTTGGGCCAGGATGCAGCCATAAAACCTAGTAGGCCCACTCTGTGAAGAGGATAGGTAGGCCCAGAGGCCTGATTAGGAGAGGAGCTCGAGAGCTACCAGACCGGAGCTTATAAACCGGTCACGGTAGCCTCTCGACTAGCGAGTGGGACTAAACTTGCCGCACCAAGATCAAGGCCAACAAGACCCCTTTAGTACCGGGTCGTGGCTCCAACCTGTACTAAAGACCCCCTGAGGGAGTCCTGGACTAGGGGGTGTCCGGATAGCCGGACTATCATCATCGGCCAGACTCCAAGACCATGAAGATACAACATTGAAGAATTCGTCCCGTGTCCGGATGGGACTTTTCTTGGCGTGGAAGGCAAGCTTGGCGATACGGATATGTAGATCTCCTACCATTGTAACCGACTCTTTGTAATCCTAGCCCTATCCGGTGTCTATATAAACCGGAGGGTTTTAGTCCGTAGGACGAACAACCATTACAACAATCATACCATAGGCTAGCTTCTAGGTTTTAGCCTCCTTGATCTCGTGGTAGATCCACTCTTGTACTACCCATATCTTCAATATCAATCAAGTAGGAGTAGGGTTTTACCTCCCTAGAGAGGGCCCGAACCTGGGTAAAAACATCGTGTCCCTTGTCTCCTGTTACCATCCGCCTAGACGCACAGTTCGGGACCCCCTACCCGAGATCCGCCGGTTTGGCCACCGACATTGGTGCTTTCATTGAGAGTTCCTCTGTGTCGTCACCGATAGGCTTGATGGCTTCTTCAATCGACAACAACACCGTCCAGGGTGAGACTTTTCTACCCGGACAGATCTTTGTGTTCGGCGGCTTTGCACTGCGGGCCAATTCACTTGGCCATCTGGAGCAGATTGAAAGCTACGCCCCTGGCCATCAGGTCAGGTTTGGAAGCCTAAACTTCACGGCTGACATCCGCGGAGACTTGATCTTCGATGGATTCGAGCCACAGCCGGGCGTGCCGCACTGTCATGATGGGCATGATCTAGCTCTGCCGCCGGACAGTAGCTTGGAGGCCGCACACGAATCCGCTCAGACTCATAGTTCGGAGCCGACCGTGCAGATCGAGGACGGGTGGCTGGACGCCGCCTCGGATGCTGCAACTTCCACGGCGATGGAGCCGAATACCGACCTTGTCCTTTGCAAAGCTCGTGACTCCGAGGTGCCGGACTCCTTGCCGGACTCCGAACCTCCTGCGCCCCCGCCAATCAAATACGATTGGGCGCCAGTCATGGAGTTCACCGCTGCGGACATCTTTCAGCACTCGCCCTTTGGCGACATCCTGAACTTGCTAAAGTATCTCTCGCTATCAGGAGAGCCCTGGCCGGACTGCGGTCAGGATGGTTGGGATGCGGACGACGAAGAAATTCAAAGCCCACCCACCACCCACTTTGTAGCCACTGTCGACGATCTAACCGACATGCTAGACTACGACTCCGAAGACATCAACGGTATGGACGACGATGCCGGAGACGATCAAGAACCAGCGCCTACAGGGCACTGGAAGACCACCTTGTCATACGACATATACAAGGTGGACACCCCAAAGGATGGGGCCGGCGAAGCAGCAGAGGCAGATTCCTCTAAGAAACAGCCCAAGCGTCGACGTCAGCGGCGCCGCTCTAAATCCCGCCACAGCAAGAATGGAGATTCAGGCACCGGAGATAATAACAACCCAGAAAGTGCCGAAGATAACCCCCTCCAGCAAGATTCAGCACAGGAGGACGGGGAAGCCAGCCCTCAAGAGAGAGCGGCAGACGAGGAGGATGAAAATTACACGCCTCCCTCCAAGAGATGAGGCAAGCTTCAACGACGACGAATTCGTCGTGCCCGAGGATCCAGTCGAACAAGAGCATTTTAAACGCAGGCTAATGGCCACGGCAAACAGCCTAAAGAAAAAGCAGCAACAGCTTCGAGCTGATCAAGACCTGCTGGCCGACAGATGGACCGAGGTCCTCGCGGCCGAAGAGTATGAACTCGAACGCCCCTCCAAAAGCTACCCAAAACGCAAGTTGCTCCCCCGACTAGAGGAGGAAGCATACAAACCTTCATCACCAGCGCACAATACGGCAGACCGACCACCTCGTGGCCGCGACAGAGAGGCATCTAGGCCCTCCGCCAGAACCGTACCCCGGCACCGCTCGAAAAGTGCGAAGCCACGGGGGAATGCGCCGGACTTGCGGGATATATTGGAGGACAAGGCAAGACAATCCAGATCTATCTATGGATCACGTGGGCGCCCCGACCAGCAGCGACTACCGTCGCGCGGATACAACAACTCCGGCGGGCGAACACAGCGAGACAAAGCTCTCTTGAGCTATCGTCGTGATATTGCTCAATATAGGCGCGCCAGACACCCACTATGCTTCACAGACGAAGTAATGGATCATCAAATCCCTGAAGGGTTAAACCCGTGAACTTTGAATCCTACGATGGCACAACAGACCCCGCGGTTTGGATCGAAGATTATCTCCTTCATATCCATATGGCCCGCGGTGACGATCTCCACGCCATCAAGTATCTCCCACTCAAGCTTAAGGGGCCAGCTCGGCATTGGCTTAACAGTTTGCCAGCAGAATCAATTGGGTGTTGGGAGGACCTGGAAGCCGCATTCCTTGACAACTTCCAGGGCACATATGTGCGACCACCAGACGCCGATGACCTAAGCCATATAATTCAGCAGCCAGACGAATCGGCCAGACAATTCTAGACACGGTTCCTCACAAAGAAAAATCAAATCGTCGATTGTCCGGATGCAGAGGCCCTCACAGCCTTCAAGCATAACATCCGCGACGAGTGGCTGGCCCGGCACCTAGGACAGGAAAAGCCGAAATCCATGGCAGCCCTCACATCACTCATGACCCGCTTCTGTGCGGGAGAGGACAGCTGGCTAGCTCGCAGTAACAACCTCAACAAAAATTCTGGCAGTCCGGACAGCAAGGACCGCAACGGCAGGTCGCGTTGCAACAAAAACAAACGCCGCATTAACGGCGATAACACTGACGATACGACAGTCAATGCCGGATTCAGAGGCTCTAAACCTGGTCAGCGGAAAAAGCCATTCAAAAGAACTACTCCGGGTCCGTCCAATTTGGACCGAATACTCGACCGCTCTTGCGAGATACATGGCACCCCCGAAAAGCCAGCTAACCACACCAACAGGGATTGTTGGGTATTCAAGCAGGCAGGTAAGTTAATTGCCGAAAACAATGACAAGGGGCTGCATAGCGATGACGAGGAGGAGACCCGGCCGCCGAACAACAGAGGACAGAAGGGCTTCGCCCCACAAGTGCGGACAGTAAACATGATATACGCAACCCACATACCCAAGAGGGAGCGGAAGTGTGCACTTAGGGACGTATATGCGATGGAGCCAGTCGCCCCGAAGTTCAACCCATGGTCCTCTTGCCCGATCACTTTCGATCGAAGGGACCACCCCACCAGTATCCATGGCGGATTCGCCGCATTGGTTTTAGACCCAATCGTCGATGGATTTCACCTCACTAGAGTCCTGATGGACGTGGCTGCAGCCTGAACCTGCTTTATCAGGATACAGTGCGCAAGATGGGCATAGACCCCTCAAGGATTAAACCTACAAAGACGACCTTCAAAGGCGTCATACCAGTGTGGAGGCCAATTATGCAGGCTCACCACATCGAAGTGGTCTTCGGATCCCCGGATAATTTCCGAAGCGAGGAGTTAATCTTCGACATAGTACCGTTCTGCAGTGGCTATCACGCTCTGCTCAGACGAACCGCGTTTGCAAAGTTCAACGCGGTGCCGCATACCTCAAGCTCAAGATGCCAGGCCCTCGTGGAGTCATTACGGTCAATGGAAACACTGAACGCTCCCTCCAAACGGAGGAACACACAGCGGCTCTCGTGGCAGAAGTACAGAGCAACCTCTTAAGGCAATTCTCGAGTCCGGCCATTAAACGACCGGACATGACTAAACGCGCCCGGAGTAACATACATCAAGACCACCTGGCACGTTCCGAGCACGCGTAGCAATGCGGCCCCAACCCCAGCCCTTGCATGATTGCAAGACGAGCTCTGCGCGTACATCATTACGCTCTGAAGATACCATGGGCATAGGGGGAGGGGCACGACCACGATAGGCCCAGAGTGCGGCTCAACCATACCAGGGGCTCCCACGTGTGTCACTTTCTTTTTTTTCTTTCCTTTTTTTCCACAGGACTCCGTTTACCAGAGACCCTGTCCGGCGGTGAATCTGCCGAACTCACGACGCAACAGCCAGGGAAGGACAAAGGCTACGACGAATACTCAGGTGGTCTCCATAATGAGCATTAAATCTGTTTAAATACACCATTCCGCAGCCTACCCTAGAGGGAGACATTTAAAATAGTCCAAACCCTTGCCTACCGCACTATTTGTATCGTTCTGCACTTATGGCAGAATTCTTTGAATAAACAATGCATCAACTTTGCTTACAATTGCATTCCTTTTCTTTATATATATGTTCATTTATGACATCTTGCATCCGTACAATTTGGTACGGCTGAATACACCAGGGGCTTATGTTCCCCGCATTATGGTGTCGTAAGTCCAAACACTTTCACAAGTGCGGCACCCCGAACTTATAGCACTATATGCATCGGCTCCAAATCATGTCTTGGGTCAATAGTTGGGTTTGCCCGGCTGCCATGATCTGGTACCTTACGTTCCGTTCTATCGGCTAAGGTAGCACTGGGAGAACCACTGCGATTGCGCCCCTGTTGAGCTGGGCGAGTGCCTTAGTGGAGAAAGCTAAAACTGACCGTCATGATAAGGCGAGAGCTGGTTGCTGTTCGAGAGGTCTTTTTGAGTCCCTAAAGACTTATGCCGCTTAGAGCGAGGAACTGGCTGTGTCCGGCCCAGGCGTGGATAGCGCCCCGAATTCGGTCTTCCGAACACTAGGGGCTTCGCCGAAATTTTAAATTATGGAATTCTATGGCTAAGTGAGAGTGTTCAAGCATTATAAGTCCGGTTGCCTTGTTCGTTGTGTTGAGTGCCTCCCTAGATGGACCCAAAAATGGGAATAAGAGCGCTCAAGTTTATCCCGAACACCCCAGCACTCGTGGCTTGGGGGCTGAAGCCGACAACTTGCCATCTCTCAGATTTGATAAACGGCCGCACAGAAGGTAATATTTTAAATCAATAAACGTTTCTTAGCGCATATGAAACAAAGTTTTCAGCACACAGGATAACACATTGCGAGTCTACTAAAAAATTACAACTTTGGGGCACTCATCCGCAATCTTGCGGGCACCCTTCAGGACACTCTTATAGTACATTCCGGGCGTACGATACTCCTTGCCCGCCAGCGGCGTGTCCGTTATAAGCCTCTAAGCATCCAGCCTGCCCCAGTGCACCTTTGCGCGGGCAAGGGCCCGACGGGCACCTTCAATACAGGCGGAGCGCCTGATGACTTCCACCCGGGGGCACGCATCCACCAGCCGCCGCGAGGCGAAGTAGCTCCTAGGCATGGCCTCTTGAGCCACAACCGGACTATGAGGCCCTTCATGGCCTGCTCGGCTACCTTGTGGAGCTCGACCAGCTGCTTCACTGGTCGCTCTGGGCACCGGATGTCCGCCTCGAATATTGAGACCAGAAGACCTTCTCCGTTGAGCTCCCCTCCTTGGCCCGATAGAATGCGGCGGCATCAGATACGCTGCGAGGCAAATCTGCAAACGCCCCTGAAGAGCTCTGAATTCGGGTAAGTAACAGGTAATTCACATTTACATGCTTGCTTTGCATGAAAAATGCCTTACCCGCCGCTATTTTCTTCACCGCCTCAATCTCCTGGAGGGCCTTATGGGCCTCGGCCTTAGCGGCTTTGGCACTTTCAAGAGCCGAGGCAAGCTCGAAATCTCGAGCCTTCGAATCGCGCTCCAAACTCTCATGCTTTTCCATGAGAGCCTGGAGCTCTTGCCACACCTCCACCACCCGCGCCTCCTGCTTCTCTCGCTCCGCTCGTTCCGCGGCCGCATTACGTTTGGCCGTGGACACGGCCTCCTTCAGGGTCGCCACCTTGCTCGTGGCCCCTGCAGTGCCCACGTCATCCTTGTTATCTCTATTGCAACCAAAATCCTTTTCTGTAAGGTACAAATTTAATATGGTGTTCCTCACCTTCTCTGTCCTCGAGCTGCTTCTTGGCAAGACCGAGCTCATTCTCGGTCCGCTCGAGGTCCTGCTTCAAAGCATCGACCTCCACAGTCAATGCGGCAGAGGTCAGCAGCGCAGCCTGCAAACCCATATTGCCATAATTTTTAGAACTCCTGCGTATATCTTTTTTAGATCCTCAGTCCGGTTTTTCTTTCCGAACACCGAACCGAGCATCAGGGGCTACTGTCTATGCGGTATTACATTACATATTTTAAAGCTTCTTACCTCAAAGCTTGTCGGCGAGGCTGCTGCTGAAGTTTCGGTCAGCCCGCTCTTGGCGAGCTGAACCTTCTGAATCACCGCACTCATGATAGTGCGGTGTTCTTCCTCGATGGAAGCGCCGTTGAGCGCCTCCAACAAGTTGTCCGGCACCTCCGGTTGGACGGAGGCTACCGGTGTCACGGTCTTGCCCTTCTTACGAAGGGGCCACTTGCCGGACTCCGGAACCACTGCGGGTTCCGGCGCGGAGTCCGGCACGAAGTCCGGGAGGTTGCCTTGTGGCACCTCCGGAGCCTCCCCCTCTTGGCGGGTCCCCTCCTGGGATCCCACCTCGGCGTCCTCAGCATCGCGAGGGGTGGAGGCGGTCGGAACGGAATCTACATCCGATGGAGCCAAGGACCCGCTTGATGAAGCGGGAAGATCATCCTCGGCTGGACTACAGGTAGTGTGCGGCATTACAAGGACACTATGTGGCACAAAAGAGAAATTATAAATCATTCAGGAATCCGGATACTTACGATCTTGCCTGAGGCTTGGCCCTTGAGGGCCACCCTTCGTCGCCAACATTGGCGTTGGCGGAGTTGTCCGGAGGAAGGGTCCTTCCCTTCTTGGACCCTTCGGCCTCCTCCGTTGGGGAAGGCTTCCTCTTCCTCTCTCCCCCCTCCTGGGGAGAGTCCTCTTTCTCCTCCTCGTCTTCGTGAAGGAAATATGCCCTAGAGGCAATAATAAAGTTATTATTTATTTCCTTATTTCATGATAAATGTTTATCATTCATGCTAGAATTGTATTAACCGGAAACATGATACATGTGTGAATGCATAAACAAACAACATGTCACTAGTATGCCTCTACTAGACTAGCTTGCTAATCAAAGATGGTTATGTTTCCTGACCATGAACAAAGAGTTGTTATTTGATTAACGAGGTCACATCATTAGTAGAATGATCTGATTGACATGACCCATTCCATTAGCTTAGCACACGATCATTTAGTATGTTGCTACTGCTTTTATCCATGACATATACATGTTCCTGTAACTATGAGATTATGCAACTCCCGTTTACCGGAGGAACACTTTGGGTGCTACCAAACGTCACAACGTGTTCGGGTGATTATAAAGGAGTACTACAGGTGTCTCCAAAGGCGATGTTGGGTTGGCGTATTTGAGATTAGGTTTTGTCACTCCGATTGTCGGAGAGGTATCTCTGGGCCCTCTCGGTAATGCACATCACTGAAGCCTTGCAAGCACTACAACTAATGAGTTAGTTGTGAGATGATGTATTACGGAACGAGTAAAGAGACTTGCGTAACGAGATTGAACTAGGTATTGGATACCGACGATCGAATCTCGGGCAAGTAACATACCGATGACAAAGGGAACAACGTATGTTGTTATGCGGTCTGACCGACAAAGATCTTCGTAGAATATGTAGGAACCAATATGGGCATCCAGGTCCGCTATTGGTTATTGACCGTGAATAGTTCTAGGTCATGTCTACATTGTTCTCGAACCGTAGGGTCCGCACGCTTAAGGTTTCGATGGCGGTTATTATGAGTTTATGTATTTTGATGTATCGAAGAAGTTGAGTCCCGGATGTGATCACGGACATGACGAGGAGTCTCGAAATGGTCGAGACATAAAGATTGATATATTGGAAGCCTATGTTTGGAGTTGGAATGGTTCGGGCGAAAACAGGAATTCTGAGTACCGGAGGTTACGGAACCCCGGGAGGTAAATGGGCCATAGTGGGCCTTGGTGGAAAGGAGAAAGGGCCAGCCCTAGGTGGCGGCCTCCCCTTCCCTAGTCCTACTAGGACTAGGAAAGGGGCCCCCTCTCTCTCTTTCCCCTCCGGAATCCTATTCCAACTAGGATTGGGGGAATCCTACTCCCAGAGGAGTAGGACTCCTGGCCAGCGCCTCCTTGGCCGGCCAGCCCCTCCCCTTGCTCCTTTATATATGGGGGCAGGGGGGCACCCTAGGACACACAAGTTAGATCTACGGATCGTTCCTTAGCCGTGTGCGGTGCCCCCCTCCACCATATTCCACCTCGGTTATACCGTCACGAAGCTTAGGCGAAGCCCTGCGCCGGTGAAACATCAAGATCGTCACCACGCCGTCGTGCTGACGGAACTCTCCCTCGACACTCAGCTGGATCGGAGTACGAGGGACGTCATCGAGCTGTCGTGTGTCAAGAACTCGGGCGCCGGATAACGGCGCGGGATCGGTCGGATCGCGAGGAGAACGTCGACTACTTCCTCTACGTTGTGATCGCTTCGCTTGGGTCTACGAGTGCGTAGACAACACTCTCCCCTCTCGTTGCTATGCATCACCATGATCTTGCGTGTGCGTAGGAAATTTTTGAAATTACTCGTTCCCCAACAAGGGCATCGAGCCTAGGTTTTTATGGTTTGATGTTTTGCACGAGTAGAACACAAGTGAGTTGTGGGCGATACAAGTCATACTTCCTACCAGCATGTCATACTTTGGTTCAGCGGTATTGTGAGATGAAGCGGCCCAGACCGACATTACGCGTAACGCTTACGCGAGACTGGTTTCACCGCTGCGAGCACTCGTTGCTTAAAGGTGACTGGGGGTGCCTGTCTCTCTCACTTTAGTTGAACCGAGTGTGGCTACGCCCGGTCCTTGAGAAGGTTAAAATGGAGTCTATTTGACGAAGTATCGTTGTGGTTTTGATGCGTAGGTGAGACTGGTTCTTGCTTAAGCCCGTAGCAGCCACGTAAAATTTGCAACAACAAAGTAGAGGACGTCTAACTTGTTTTTGCAGGGCATGTTGTGATGTGATATGGTCAAGGCGTGATGCTATATTTTATTGTATGAGATGATCATGTTTTGTAACCGGTTATCGGCAACTAGCAGGAGCCATATGGTTGTCGCTTTATTGTATGCAATGCAATCGCTACGTAATGCTTTACTTTATCACTAAGCGGTAGAGATAGTCGTAGAAGCATAAGATTGGCGAGGCGACAACGATGCTACGATGGAGATCAAGGTGTCGCGCCCGGTGACGATGGTGATCATGGTGGTGCTGCAAGATGGAGATCATGAAGCACAAGATGATGATGACCATATCATATCACTTATATTGATTTGCATGTGATGTTTATCCTTTTATGCATCTTATCTTGCTTTGATTGACGGTAGCATTATAAGATGATCTCTCACTAAATTATCAAGAAGTGTTCTCCCGTATGCACCGTTGCCAAAGTTAAATCGTGCCCGGACACCACGTGATGATCGGGTGTGATAAGCTCTCGTCCATCTACAACGGGTGCAAGCCAGTTTTGCACACGCAGAATACTCGGGTTATACTTGACGAGCCTAGCATATGCAGATATGGCCTCGGAACACGGAGACCGAATAGTCGAGCATGAATCATATAGTAGATATGATCAACATAAGATGTTCACCATTGAAAACTACTCCATTTCACGTGATGATCGGTTATGGTTTAGTTGATTTGGATCACGTGATCACTTGGATGACTAGAGATGTCTTTCTAAGTGGGAGTTCTTAAGTAATATGATTAATTGAACTTAAATTTATCATGAACTTAGTACTGATAGTATCTTGCTTGTTTATGTTTGATTGTAGATAGATGGCTCGTCTTTGTTGTTCCGTTGAATTTTAATGCGTTCCTTGAGAAAGCAAAGTTGAAAGATGATGGTAGCAATTACACGGATGGGTCCGTAACTTGAGGATTATCCTCATTGCTGCCTGAAGAGTTACGTCTGGATGCACCGCTGGGTGCGAACCTGCTTCTTGATGCAACCGACGGCGTTAAGAACGTCTGGCGAGCAAAGCTGATGACTACTCTATAGTTCGAGTGTGCCATGCTTTACGGCTTAGAACCGGGACTTCAACGGCGTTTTGAGCGTCATGGAGCATATGAGATGTTCCAGAGTTGAAGTTAATATTTCAACAGAATGCCCGGATTGAGAGATATGAAGTCTCCAATAAGTTCTATAGCTGCAAGATGGAGGAGAATAGTTACATTAGTGAGCACATACTCGTAATGTCCGGGTACTACAATCACTTGACACAATTGGGAGTTAATCTTCCGGATGATTGTGTCATTGATGAATTCTTCAATCACTGCCACCAAGCTACAAAGGCTTCGTGATGAACTATAATATGCAAGGGTTAGTAAAGACTATACCGAGCTCTTCGCAATGCTAAAGGCTGCGGAGGTAGAAATCAGAAGGAGCATCAAGTGTTGATGGTCAATAAGACCACTAGTTTCAAGAAGAAAGGCAAAGGGAAGAAGAAGGAACTTCAAGAAGAACAGCAAGCAAGTTGCTGCTCGGAGAAGAAACCCAAGTCTGGACCTAAGCCTGAAACGAGTGCTTCTCTTGCAAGCGGTAGTCCTTTGGAAGCGGAACTGCCCCAAGTATTTGGCGGATAAGAAGGATGGCAAGGTGAACAAAGGTATATGTGATATACATGTTATTGATGTGTACCTTACTAGAGCTCGCAGAGCACACTGGTATTTGATACTGGTTACATTGCTAATATTTGCAACTCGAAGCAGGACTACGGATTAGCGAACAACGGCAAAGGACAAGGTGACGATGCGTGGGAAATGGTTCCAAAGTCGATGTGATCGCGGTCGGCACGCTACCTCTACATCTACCTTCGGGATTAGTTTTAGACCTAAATAATTGTTATTTGGTGCCTGCGTTGAGCATGAACATTATATCTGGATCTTGTTTGATGCGAGACGGTTATTCATTTAAATCAGAGAATAATGGTTGTTCTATTTATATGAGTAATATCTTTTATGGTCATGCACCCTTGAGCAGTGGTCTATTTTTGATGAATCTCGATAGTAGTGATACACATATTCATAATGTTGAAACCAAAAGATGCAGAGTTGATAATGATAGTGCAACTTATTTGTGGCACTGCCGTTTAGGTCATATCGGTGTAAAGCGCATGAAGAAACTCCATACTGATGGACTTTTGGAGTCACTTGATTATGAATCACTTGGCACTTACGAACCGTGCCTTATGGGCAAGATGACTAGAACCCGTTCTCGGTACTATGGAGAGAGCAACAGATTTGTTGGAAATCATACATACAGATGTATGTGGTCCGATGAATGTTGAGGCTCGTGGCGGATATCGTTATTTTCTCACCTTCACAGATGACTTAAGCAGATATGGGTATATCTACTTAATGAAACATAAGTCTGAAACATTTGAAAAGTTCAAAGAATTTCAGAGTGAAGTTGAAAATCATTGTAACAAGAAAATTAAATTTCTACGATCTGATCGTGGAGGTGAATATTTGAGTTCTGAGTTTGGTCTTCATTTGAAACAATGCGGAATAGTTTAGCAACTCACGCCACCGGAACACCACAGCGTAATGGTGTGTCGAGCGTCATGTCGCACTTTACTAGATATGGTGCGATCTATGATGTCTCTTAAAGATTTACCGCTATCGTTTTGGGGTTATGCTCTAGAGACGGCCGCATTCACACTGAATAGAACACCGTCGAAATCCGTTGAGACGACACCTTATGAACTGTGGTTTGGCAAGAAACCAAAGTTGTCGTTTCTTAAAGTTTGGGGATGCGATGCTTATGTGAAAAAGCTTCAACCTGATAAGCTCGAACCCAAATCGGAGAAATGTGTCTTCATAGGATACCCAAAGGAGACAGTTGGGTACACCTTCTATCACAGATCCGAAGGCAAGACATTCGTTGCTTAGAATGGATCCTTTCTAGAGAAGGAGTTTCTCTCGAAAGAAGTGAGTGGGAGGAAAGTGGAACTTGATGAGGTAATAGTACCTGCTCCCTTACTTGAAAGTAGTTTGTCGCAGAAACCGGTTTCTGAGACACCTACACCAGGTAGTGAGAAAGTTGATGATATTGATCATGAAACTTCAGATCAAGTTGCTACAGAACCTCGTAGATCAACCAGAGTAAGATCCGCACTGAGTGGTACGGTAATCCTGTTCGGAAATCATGCTACTAGATCATGATGAACCTCGAACTATGAAGAAGCGATGGTGAGCCCAGATTCCATAAAATGGCTTGAGGCCATGAAATCTGAGATGGGATCCATGTATGAAAACAAAGTATGGACTTTGGTTGACTTGCCCGAGGGTCGGCAAGCAATAGAAAACAAGTGGATCTTCAAGAAGAAGACCGACGCGACGGTAATATTCTCGTCTACAAAGCTCGACTTATGCAAAGGGTTTTGACAAGTTCAAGGGATTGACTACGATGAGACCTTCTCACCCGTGGCGATGCTTAAGTCCGTCCGAATCATGTTAGCAATTGCGCATTTTATGATTATGAAATTTGGCAAATGGATGTAAAGACTGCATTCTGAATGGATTTACGGAAGAAGAGTTGTATATGATGCAACCGAAGGTTTTATCGATCCAAAGGAGCTAACAAAGTGTGCAAGCTCCATGATCCATTTATGGACTGGTGCAAGCATCTCGGAGTTGGAATAAACGCTTTGATAGTGTGATCAAAGCATTTGGGTTTGTCTGCACTTTTGGAGAAGCTGTATTTACAAGAAAGTGAGTGGGAGCTCAGTAGCATTTCGATATTATATGTAGATGACATATTGCTGATCGGAAATGATATATAATTCTGGATAGCATAAAGGGATACTTGAATAAGAGTTTTTCAATGAAAGACCTCGGTGAAGCTGCTTACATATTGGGCATTAAGATCTATAGAGATAGATCAAGGCGCTTAATTGGACTTTCACAAAGCACATACCTTGACAAAATTTTGAAGAAGTTCAAAATGGATCAAGCAAAGAAAGGGTTCTTGCCTGTGTTACAAGGTGTGAAGTTGAGTAAGACTCAATGCCCGACCACTGCAGAAGATAGAGAGAAATGAAAGATGTTCCTATGCTTCAGCCATAGGCTCTATCATGTATGCAATGCTGTGTACCAGACCTGATGTGTGCCTTGCTATAAGCCTAGCAGGGAGGTACCAAAGTAATCCAGGAGTGGATCACTGGACAGCGGTCAAGAACATCCTGAAATACTTGAAAAGGACTAAGGACATGTTTCTTGTATATGGAGGTGACAAAGAGCTCATCGAACGGCAGTTACGTTGATGCAAGCTTTGACACCGATCCGGACGATTCTAAATCGCAGACCGGATACGTATTTACACTAAACGGAGGAGCTGTCAGTTGGTGCAGTTCTAAACAAAGCGTCGTAGCGGGATCTACATGTGAAGCGGAGTACATAGCAGCTTCGGAAGCAGCTAATGAAGGAGTCTGGATGAAGGAGTTCATATCCGATCTAGGTGTCATACCTAGTGCATCGGGTCCAATGAAAATCTTCTGTGACAATACTGGAGCAATTGCCTTGGCAAAGGAATCCAGATTTCACAAGAGGACCAAGCACATCAAGAGACGCTTCAATTCCATCCGGGACTTAGTCCAGGTGGGAGACATAGAGATTTGCAAGATACATACGGATCTGAATGTTGCAGACCCGTTGACTAAGCCTCTTCCACGAGCAAAACATGATCAGCACCAAGACTCCATGGGTGTTAGAATCATTACTATGTAATCTAGATTATTGACTCTAGTGCAAGTGGGAGACTGAAGGAAATATGCCCTAGAGGCAATAATAAAGTTATTATTTATTTCCTTATTTCATGATAAATGTTTATCATTCATGCTAGAATTGTATTAACCGGAAACATGATACATGTGTGAATGCATAAACAAACAACATGTCACTAGTATGCCTCTACTAGACTAGCTTGCTATTCAAAGATGGTTATGTTTCCTGACCATGAACAAAGAGTTGTTATTTGATTAACGAGGTCACATCATTAGTAGAATGATCTGATTGACATGACCCATTCCATTAGCTTAGCACACGATCGTTTAGTATGTTGCTACTGCTTTTATCCATGACATATACATGTTCCTGTAACTATGAGATTATGCAACTCCGCTTACCGGAGGAACACTTTGGGTGCTACCAAACGTCACAACGTAATCGGGTGATTATAAAGGAGTACTACAGGTGTCTCCAAAGGCGATGTTGGGTTGGCGTATTTGAGATTAGGTTTTGTCACTCCGATTGTCGGAGAGGTATCTCTGGGCCCTCTCGGTAATGCACATCACTGAAGCCTTGCAAGCACTACAACTAATGAGTTAGTTGTGAGATGATGTATTACGGAACGAGTAAAGAGACTTGCCGGTAACGAGATTGAACTAGGTATTGGATACCGACGATCGAATCTCGGGCAAGTAACATACCGATGACAAAGGAACAACGTATGTTGTTATGCGGTCCGACCGACAAAGATCTTCGTAGAATATGTAGGAACCAATATGGGCATCCAGGTCCGCTATTGGTTATTGACCGTGAATAGTTCTAGGTCATGTCTACATTGTTCTCGAACCGTAGGGTCCGCACGCTTAAGGTTTCGATGATGCTTATTATGAGTTTATGTATTTTGATGTATCGAAGAAGTTTGGAGTCCCGGATGTGATCACGGACATGACGAGGAGTCTCGAAATGGTCGAGACATAAAGATTGATATATTGGAAGCCTATGTTTGGAGTTCGGAATGGTTCCGGGCGAAAACAGGAATTTACCGGAGTACCGGGAGGTTACCGGAACCCCCCGGGAGGTAAATGGGCCATAGTGGGCCTTGGTGGAAAGGAGAAAGGGCCAGCCCTAGGTGGCCGCGCGCCTCCCCCCCTTCCCCTAGTCCTACTAGGACTAGGAAAGGGGGCCGGCCCCCCTCTCTCTCTTTCCCCCTCCGGGAATCCTATTCCAACTAGGATTGGGGGGGGGATCCTACTCCCAGAGGGAGTAGGACTCCCTGGCGCGCCTCCCTTGGCCGGCCAGCCCCTTCCCCCTTGCTCCTTTATATACGGGGGCAGGGGGGCACCCTAGGACACACAAGTTAGATCTACGGATCGTTCCTTAGCCGTGTGCGGTGCCCCCCTCCACCATATTCCACCTCGGTTATACCGTCGCGAAGCTTAGGCGAAGCCCTGCGCCGGTGAAACATCAAGATCGTCACCACGCCGCCGTCGTCTTGACGGAACTCTCCTCGACACTCAGCTGGATCGAGTCTGAGGGACGTCATCGAGCTGTCGTGTGTCAAGAACTCGGGCGCCGAGTAACGGCGCCGGATCGGTCGGATCGCGAGGAGAACGTCGACTACTTCCTCTACGTTGTGATCGCTTCGCCGGGTCTACGAGGGTGCGTGAGACAACACTCTCCCCTCTCGTTGCTATGCATCACCATGATCTTGCGTGTGCGTGGGAAATTTTTGAAATTACTACGTTCCCCAACACTTGGGAGGAGTCCGCCTCGAGCCATCGGACGATGAGTCTCGATACCACTGGCGCCGGGAACTCCTTCGGTTCCCGTGGCCTTCTTCTTGGCCTTCTTCTCCGGCACCACATAAAGTCTTTGGGACTAGCAGCCCGTTAAGCGGGCGTCCGCTGGAGTCCTCGGGGAGGTGCGGACGATTAACCTGTCCGGACGTCCTCTGCCAGTCCTGTTAAAGGCATTGGGAATTTTAGATCCCACAATAGAGTCAAACTATGAAAGAAATAAATGTCCCATAAAGGATAACATATCTTACCGCACCGGCCGGGCGTTTCGTGCTGAATCCGCGATCTTCAGTCGCGGATGCGGGGGCTTCTCCCCCCTTGAACAGCACCCTCCAGGCAGCTTCGTACGTTGTGTCGAAGAGCCCGCTAAGGGTCCGGTGCTGTGCCGGATCAAACTCCCACAGATTGAAGACCCGTTGTTGGCAGGGGAGAATCCGGCAGACGAGCATGACCTGGATCACGTTGACAAGCTTGAGCTTCTTGTTCACCAAGGTCTAGAGACAGGACTGGAGTCCGATCAGCTACTCCGAACTGCCCCATAGCAAGCCCTTCTCTTTCCTGGAGGTGAGCTGCATGGGGGTACCAGATCTGAACTCGGGGGCCGCTGCCCATTTAGGGTCCCCCGGCTCGGTGATATAGAACCACCCCGATTGCCACCCTTTGATGGTTTCCACAAAGGCACCCTCGAGCCAGAGGACGTTGGGCATTTTGCCCACCATGGCGCCTCCGCACTCCGCTTGGACGCCCTTCACTACCTTCGGCTTGACGTTGAAGGTTTTTAGCCACAAGCCGAAGTGGGGCTGGATGCAGAGGAAGGCCTCACACACGACGATAAATGCCGAGATGTTGAGGATGAAGTTTGGCGCCAGATCCTGGAAGTCTAGGCCGTAGTAGTACGTGAGCCCCCGGACGAAGGGATGAAGTGGGAAGCCCAGTCCGCGGAGGAAGTGGGGAAGGAATATGACCCTCTCATGGGGCCTGGGGGTGGGGATGAGCTGCCCCTTGTCGGGCAGCCGGTGCGCGATGTCGCTGGACAGGTATCCGGCGCCACGCAGTCTTTCGATGAGCCCCTCCGTAACGGAGGAGGCCATCCACTTGCCTCCCGCTCCGGACATGGCTGGAGAAGGTTGAGGCGAGATGTGCGAACAGGCGCTGGAGCTCGAGTCTTGCGGAGATGGATAAGCAAAGGAGGAAGAAGGCGTGGGTAAAAAGGTGTATCCTTATCCCTTATATATGGGCGGATTTAAAACTATGCGTCCCCACCGGCCTGGTAAAACTCGCTTATCTCCCAAGCGCCACCATCAATGGCGCGGTTGGGTTACCCACATCCGTATTGATGAGAATCCCGGAATAAGGGGAACACGATCTCTGCTTCGACAAGGAAACCGCTTCGCTAAACGCGCTGAGGTGGTATAATAAAACCGATTCAAGTAAAGGCTTGGTAGTGGCATGACATCATGACACAAAATACGTCAGCAGATCGAACTTGTGTACATATTATTCTCTCTACGGTGGAATGTGGAATTTATTTTGCAGAGCCGGACACTATCCTGGTGTTCACAATCTTCTATGAATTATTCGGAGGGGGAACCCGCCTTGCAATGCCGAACAATATGCGCGCGGACTCATCGTCATTGAAGCCTGGTTCAGGGCTCTTGAGGAGTCTGGACTAGGGGTGTCCGGATAGCGGACTATCTTCATCGGCGGACTCCAAGACCATGAAGATACAAGAATGAAGACTTCGTCCCGTGTCCGGATGGGACTTTCCTTGGCGTGGAAGGCAAGCTTGGCGATCTGGATATGTAGATCTCCTACCATTGTAACCGACTCTGTGTAACCCTAGCCCTCTCCGGTGTCTATATAAACCGGAGGGTTTTAGTCCGTAGGACAAACAACCATTACAACAATCATACCATAGGCTAGCTTCTAGGGTTTAGCCTCCTTGATCTCGTGGTAGATCCACTCTTGTACTACCCATATCATCAATATCAATCAAGCAGGAGTAGGGTTTTACCTCCCTCGAGAGGGCCCGAACCTGGGTAAAAACATCGTGTCCCTTGTCTCCTGTTACCATCCGCCTAGACGCACAGTTCGGGACCCCCTACCCGAGATCCGCCGGTTTTGACACCGACACCCCCCCCTTTAGTACCGGTTGGTGCCATGACCCGGTACTAAAGGGGGTGCGGTTCCCGCCGCTTGGCTTGGCCAAAACAGGCCTTTAGTACCGGTTGGTGGCTCCAACCGGTACTAAAGGTGCCTTCTATATATACAACACTTACGAAAATTTCATTCTCCCTCTGTTTCTTCCTCTGTTTCCGTCGTCTCCGTCGCCGTCGCCGCCCCGTCCCGTCGCCGCCCTCGTCTCGTCGCCGCCTAAGTCCCGTCGCCGCCCGTCCCGTCGCCGCCCGTCTCCGTCGCCGCCCAGGCCCGTCCCGTCGCGCCGTCCCGCATTGCCGCCCCCACGCCACGCCCGCCCGTCACCGCCCGTTGCCGTCGCCTGCCGCGCCTGCCGTCGCCGTCGCCCGCCAGAGCTCTCCCCTCTAACCCCTCTCCCTCGCCCCCGGCAGCCACCATGGGCGCCGCCCTTCCCCGAGCCCATACACACACACACACAAGCATGCATGATGAACACACACACACACACACACATATGTATGAATTAATGCATGTATATATAAGTATATACGTATTTTGTATGTTTAATTAGTTTAGATTATTATTTTTTCACTATTATATATGTATGAATGCATGTTAGATGGATATAATTAGTGTTTAATTAGTATGGAAATTTTTTATATAATGTTGTTTTTAAGTTTTTTAATGGATGTATATATAAAAGTTGTGTTTTCTGTTTTTAGTGTTAGATGCTTAATTAGTATGAAATAGTATATAGATTTTTGACATATGCAATGATAGCATAATTAGTGCTATATAGAAATGTTAGAAATTTTAGTTATCAAAATCCAATCATTAAAAAAATGTTACTTTTTGCGGGCATATAGCTAGTATTTGTTCTTGACGATGCCCGGCCCGCATCCTCGCCGTCGACCCGTCCGCGACGACGTCCAGCCGACCCATGTCCGGGACTGGGCTCCGCCGGGCTGGCACTGGGAGGTGCTGCATGGAGGGGCGCGCCACTTGATGAGGAACCCGGCCCCGGGTCCCATCGTCGACCCTGATCTCGTTTGGTGGCGTTCGTGTGGGCCAGTTTCGGTGCGGAGGGACCCGGACCCGCCGGAGGTGGTACGTCGCCGTGTCAGGGAGGAGGACGAGCACGTCCATCGCAACATGTTTGCGTTAGAGGGCAACACGTTCTCCAATACCTGGCAGTTTCTTCGGGGATCTCACTTCAGCTATGATCCCGTGAGGGTTCCTTCTCTTTGGGTGTCCACCGCCCGCGCCGCAGGAACCGCGAGTGTCCTAGATTCTTCTGTAGTATTCGATCTTTAATTAGCTACCTATCCAGTGATGTACTATTCAATATTATATATTATTCGAGACGATGTATACGAGATTATATCTATTATTCTAGACAATGTATTCGAGATTATATCTATTATTCGAGACGATGTAATTTGAATACTAAATTGTTTTATATTTCTTTTGGATTAGTTATATAAAAGCTATGGCAGACAATACCGACAGAGAGGGAGAACAGACCATGTTCGATATGATACGCGCGCCAGATGATGATCAGAATGAAGAAGATTATGACGGCTCCGAATTTCTAAACAACACCGGAGAGGGTGATATGATATTCGATCGCGACGACCGAATTGATGAAGTCATGAATTACGATTATGACGATGACGAAGAACATGTTGATCCTGAAACAACAAAGACTGGCGAGGTATATATATTAATATAAGCAGGCATCTGGTGATCATCACATGTTTTAAATGACTTGAAGATATATATTAACGAATCGATCTTTGTTCTTTCAGCCATCCGGATCGAGCAAATCTTCAGGCAAAAGGACGAAACGAGGCCCGAACAAAAAGTTGAAGGCGGGCGTAAAGTACAATATCGAGGCATGCAGACCTAATGGCGAACCATTAGCGCCTAAGAAGATTGCGGACAAGTTCGTTCGTCAGTGCGGAGTTCTTGTGAAGGACCAACTCCCGATCAAACTTCAAGAATGGAGAGAGCCAGCAAAGCCACGTCCAGATGTTACTTTTGTCGACAAGAATCAAAAAGATCTGCTTTGGGATACTCTCATGGAACATTCCACCCTACCGATCATTTCACAGAAGCAGATGTGCAGAAAGTCAAGGACGCTGCTCTTAGGAAGATGGCGGTTGCATTCAAGAACCACAAGAATCGTGAATGGAAGAAGTACGTCAAGGGAGGAAGGAAGACTCCACTATTCGAGAGAACACTAGAGAACCAACGTGCTCATTGGGATGATTTCATGAAATTCAAGGATTCGGAATTAGCTAAGGAACGGTCGAGAATAAACAAGAAAAATGCCAAAAAAAGGATAAGTTCCATAAGCTGGGGCCAGGTGGCTATGCGGTGGCAATGCCTAAGTGGGATAAGTCTGAGAAAGAGATGGAGGATGCAGGTGTCACTCTGGTTACTAAGAGCTGCCCCCCCCCCAGGTGCAGGACTTGGTTCTATGCGCATGGGGGGGAGTTGGACTCGAAGACAGGCAATGTTTCGACGAAGGCAATTCTGAAGGGAGCCGACGATGCGATACTTGTTGCAATAGAAGAGGCACGATCGGGGTGTTCCAGCCTAACAGAGAGAACGAGCGAGCTTCGCGTGCCACAGGAAATCCTGAACACACAGGAAGAACACGAGGCAAGGCGCTATTCCGTGGTATGAGGGTTTTCAGATGGAACACCGACTACAGAACCCGTGCGAGAAAGAAGATTGCGGAGTAGAAGAAGAGGAAGATGGAGGAGGAGCAGAGGAAGCGGGACTATGAACGCCTTCAAGGCCTAGAAGCAAGTCAAGCTGAATTGGCAGTCAAATTCCAGCGGCAGCAGGAGCAGATCGACTCACTTACCCAGCAAAGGGGGTCTCAGCAGCTTCAGAAGCTAGCGGATGATCCAACATTGGATAGCACCGCCCCATCCATGCCGAGAAGCAGCGTGGGTTCCGCCCTAGACGACGCAATGTTGGGTAGATACCCCGTGGATGACATCACGGAGAACACTAACTGCGAGCTACACGTCAAAATGAAGAACATATCCATGAAGGTGGCGGACGGCGTTGCTTTTACAAATCCCCCCGAGGCAACCTTCCATTGCAACCCGATTCGAGCGGGCTATGCTCGTGTCTTGGTTGATGAGGTGGTGGACCCACCATATTCGGAGCTACAGCTTGACATTCCTGGAGGTGACGACGAGCGCTTTCTCGGAGAGGCCAAACATCGTATCATCCTATGGAAAAAGGATTGCATCATCTTTCGAAGGCCACCGACACTGCGTCAGCCGACTCCTCGTCGAAGTCCGCCACCGAGTCAGCAGACTCTCGCTCCTGCAAGTCCACCAAGTTCGGCAAAGTGTCAGGCCACTCCTCCTCCAAGTCCGGCAAAGTGTCAGGCCACTCCTCCTCCTCCAAGTCCGCCACAGCGTCGACGTCCACACCTCCTCCAAGTCCGGCACAACCTCGGCCACTCCTCCTCCAAGTCCGGCACAGCTTCAGGCCACTCCTCCTCGTCCAACTCAGCCCCGTCAGCCGTCTCCGCCACCTCAGCAATCACAGAAGAGACACCCTGCAGCTATGGTGCGTAGCGGTACGAGTCGAGGTAGTACAGGAAGTACAGGTGGAGGCAAGCGATATAAATATGGTCCAAGCCTCACGCCTCTTCCGTAGAGGGCTTATGATAGGTCCGAGGAGGAAATCGCAGCCATATGAAGGCCGAGGTGGAAGCCCATTTTGCACCAAAACCGCCACCGCCGCCAATGGAGAAAGTGCCTGAGGAAACGATTGACCACTTAATTCGTATGGCTCAACCACCAGCTTTCAAGCCTGTTGACATAGACTATGAGCGCCACATCAGGAAGTTAAATCGAGCACGTCTACGTAAGGAGGCGAGCTCGGGATCGAGCAAACAAGAAGCAGCTGTCAAAAAATGCGGGAAAACCATTCCCCAGCTGGGAGAACAGGCGGCGCAATCGATCCCCTTGCTTGTTGTGCCAACAACATGTGACAGTACGCGCCCCCAATATTATTGTGGGCAAACAGTTTACGTTCCCGAGGTGGGCAATGTGGTAACGGAGGAGCATATAATGCAGGCCGAAGTTCTCAACATCACTGTTGGACAACTCCTCGAGATCGAGCCCATGCCTTTGCTTAGAGAGGATGAAATAAAATGGAAATATGTCCGGGGCCAACCTTTGGTCGAGCCATACAAGGTCAAGAACCTCCCAACGAGAATGTATGAATTGCATCAATGGTACATGAACATTACCAAGATTTCAGATCGATTGTCCCTCATGGTGAATGTCAAGGAGGAGCATTACTTCCATGAGAAAGCTCTGTCCGTTGAGTATTCTGAACTGTTTCAGTTATACAATCAAGACACACTCGACAAATCTATCGTCAGTTGCTATTGTCTGTAAGTGATTTCTTTCTGTAATTTAAGTCTCAAGCTAGCTGTAGTGATCCTTTTGATCAATCATTACTTGTAGTTATCCTCACTATATTCTTTTCTGTGGTATTATATGCAGGATGAAGATGTATGAAATGAGAAAAGGTGGACGCTTTGGCATTGGGTTCATTGACCCAAACACCGTTAATGAATACACATGGCTAATAAATCCATATCATCAAAAGAACATAGAGGACAACATGCTAGAGTTCTTGAAGCGCCTCAAATACAATGAAGATATACTACTTACAACTTCCAGTGAGTCACACTGTCTTGTACTACAAATTCTCTGTTTTTTCCTACTAGCTAGCTACATGTTTTTGCTTCCATATGCCCGCTTAATTAAGACATGCAAACGTGTGTGCATGCAGATTTCACTGGATCTTGTGTATCATTAAAGTTGATGTTGGAACAATTGAAGTACTGGACTCACTACTCAAAGCAAAAACTGACTATAACATCTTGTTTGGGATAGTTAACAGGTAATTTCAATCATTATTAACTATATATCTCGGCCTATTTAGTTCGCCATTTCATGATATGAACTATTTAATAACCCCTTTATTCATTTTCTTTGTCGGCGGGCAGGGCTTGGGCAAGGTTCATCAACGTCACGGAAGGCGAATGAAAAAAAAAGCTTAAATGGTTTCGACCCAAGGTAAGTAATTAAGTAGTACTAGCTAGCTAGCTAGCTGCCATCTCTTTAATTATCATGCTTGATTAATTATTATGTGATCAAATTTCATTCTCATAAAGGCCCTGAAGCAGGCGCAGGGGACTGATATGTGTGCATTCTGCGTTTGCGAGAACATTCGCATGATGGCGTCCGAAAGGAGCAGATCTCAAAGACAGGAATCGGTACGCTTGTCAGAACACTATTCACAATTTTTACACCATTATCGATATCTAGTCACACAACTAACACACATGCATATTGATCTCCTTCTTATCAGTTCAAAGAGGTGCGGGAGAAGCTCCTAGAAACGGAGCGCGTACAAGCACTTCAAGAGGAAATAGCGGGATTTTTGCTCGACCAGGTCATAAATCCGAAGGGAGAATACTATTACCCGCTACCGCCCCCCATGAAAACCACTTCCAATTGTCATCGTGCTCCAGAGGCACCAATTAGGCTAATGCCACTGGCTCCGAAGGCAACATGCATATGTAGGAGAAATTGTATATAGCTATACATGTGTGTATGTGTGAATTAATTAATATGATGGTTTGTGAGACATTGATGATATATATATGCATGATTGGTTCTACTAGAAATTCTATTTATATATATATATATATATATATATATATATATATATATATATATATATATATATATATATATATATATAACGTGTACAATGTGTAGTATCGTAAAATACCAGCAAATGAAAAAGAATTAAAATGGAAACACAAAATTAAATGAAAAAGAAATCATAAAACTAAACCCCCCCCCCCAAACCTTATAGTACTGGTTGGTCTTACCAACCAGTACTAAAGGGCTCCAGGCCCCCGGAGCTGGCTCGTGCCACGTGGTTGCCCTTTAGCACCGGTTCGTGCTGAACCCTGTACTAAGGGGGGGGGGGGCTTTAGTGCCCACACTTTAGTGTCGGTTATGGAACCGGCACTAAAGGGCCTTACGAACCGGTGCTATTGCCCGGTTCTGCACTAGTGCTCGTATCCTTTCCAAATCGTAACAGTCGAAGATGGTCTCCTGGACAACAAATACAGCTCATCACAAACAGTGTTGTCACCTCTGAGACGTGTTTCCAACCAACTGCTGAAAGTCCTGATGTGTTCAAATGTAATCTAGTCGTCGCACTGCTCCGGGTGTTTGGACCGCAGACTATTCTTGTGTTCATCGACATACGGGGTCACCAAGGTAGAGTTCTGTAAAACTGTGTAATGTGCTTGAGACCAAGAATATCCGTCCCTGCATATTATTGAGTCCCTTCCAAGCGTGCCTTTTCTAGTCAGTCTCCCCTCATATCGCGATTTAGGGAGACCTATCTTCTTAAGGCCAGGAATGAAGTCAACACAAAACCCGATGACATCCTCTGTTTGATGGCCCATGGAGATGCTTCCTTCGGCCTAG
The DNA here is from genome assembly GCA_021437245.1 of Aegilops speltoides. Taxonomy (NCBI): domain Eukaryota; kingdom Viridiplantae; phylum Streptophyta; class Magnoliopsida; order Poales; family Poaceae; genus Aegilops; species Aegilops speltoides. Next base: position 573,233,377 of record CM038143.1, read on the forward strand.
CGCAGATTCTTTACATATTTCTTTAGGACTCCCATGAACCTCTCAAAGGGGTACATATTGTGTAGAAATACGGGACCCAGAATGACAATCTCGTCAACTAGATGAACTAGGACGTGCGTCATGATATTGAAGAAGGATGGTGGGAACACCAACTTGAAACTGACAAGGCATTGCACCACATCACTCCTTAGCCTTGGTATGATTTCTGGATCGATCACCTTCTGAGAGATTGCATTGAGGAATGCACATAGCTTCACAATGGCTAATCGGACGTTTTCGGTAGAAGCCCCCAATGCAACCGGAAGCGATTGCGTCATAATCACGTGGCGTCATGAGACTTTAGGTTCGAAACTTTTCTCTGCCATATTTATTATTCCCTTATCGACGAAAGCGGTCGGGACCTTCATACTAAGCAGGCATTCAAAGAAGATTTCCTTCTCTTCTTTGGTAAGAGCGTAGCTGGCAGGACCTTCATACTGCTTTGGAGGCATGCCGTCTTTTTCGTGCAAACGTTGCAGGTCCTCCCGTGCCTCAGTTGTATCTTTTGTCTTCCCATACACGCCCAAGAAGCCTAGCAGGTTCACGCAAAGGTTCTTCATCACGTGCATCACGTCGATCAAAGAGCGGACCTCTAGGTCTTTCCAGTAGGGTAGGTCCCAAAATATAGATTTCTTCTTCCACATGGGTGCGTGTCCCCCAGCGTCACTCGGAACAGTTAGTCCACCGGGACCCTTTCCAAAGATTACGTGTAAATCATTGACCATAGCAAGTACGTGATCACCGGTACGCATGGCGGGCTTCTTCCGGTGATCTGCCTCGCCTTTGAAATGCTTGCCTTTCTTTCACCATTGATGGTTGGTTGGAAGAAATCGACGATGGCCCAGGTACACATTCTTCCTGTAGCTTCCCAGGTATATACTATCGGTGTCAAGTAAACAGTGCGTGCATGCGTGGTATTCCTTGTTTGTCTGTCCTGAAAGGTTACTGAGAGCGGGCCAATCGTTGATGGTCACAAACAGCAACGCCTTTAGGTCAAATTCCTCCTGTTTGTGCTCATCCCACGTACGTACACCGTTTCCATTCCACAGCTGTAAAAGTTCTTCAACTAATGGCCTTATGTACACATCAATGTCATTGCCGGATTGCTTAGGGCCTTGGATGAGAGCTGGCATCATAATGAACTTCCGCTTCATGCACATCCAAGGAGGAAGGTTATACATACATAGAGTCACGGGCCAGGTGCTGTGATTGCTGCTCTGCTCCCCGAAAGGATTAATGCCATCCGCGCTTAAAGAAAACCATACGTTCCTTGGGTCACTTGCAAACTCATCCCAGTACTTTCTCTCGATTTTTCTCCACTGCGACCCGTCAACGGGTGCTCTCAACTTCCCATCTTTCTTACGGTCCTCACTGTGCCATCGCATCAACTTGGCATGCTCTCCGTTTCTGAACAGACATTTCAACCGTGGTATTATAGGAGCATACCACATCACCTTCGCAGGAACCCTCTTCCTGGGGGGCTCGCCGTCAACATCACCAGGGTCATCTCGTCTGATCTTATACCGTAATGCACCGTATACCGGGCATGCGTTTAGATCCTTATGCGCATCATGTAGAGGATGCAGATCATTAGGACATGCATGTATCTTCGCACCTCAATCCTAGAGGGCATACGACCTTCTTTGCTGCGTATGTACTGTCGGGCAATTCGTTATCCTTTGGAAGCTTCTTCTTCAATATTTTCAGTAGTTTCTCAAATCCTTTATTAGGCACAACATTCTCTGCCTTCCATTGCAGCGGTTCTAGTATGGTACCGAGCTTTGTGTTGCCATCTTTGCAATTGGGGTACAACCCTTTTTTGTGGTCCTCTAACATGCGATCGAACTTCAGCTTCTCCTTTTGACTTTCGCATTGCGTCCTTGCATCGACAATGACCCGGCGGAGATCATCATCATCGGGCACATCGTCTGGTTCCTCTTGATCTTCAGCAGCTTCGCCCGTTGCAGCATCATTGGGCACATCGTCTGGTTCCTCTTGATCTTCAGTAGCATCACCGTATTCAGGGGGCACATAGTTGTCATCGTACTCTTCTTCTTCGCCATCTTCCATCATAACCCCTATTTCTCCGTGCCTCGTCCAAACATTATAGTGTGGCATGAAACCCTTGTAAAGCAGGTGGGTGTGAAGGATTTTCCGGTCAGAGTAAGACTTTGTATTCCCACATATAGGGCATGGACAACACATAAAACCATTCTGCTTGTTTGCCTCAGCCACTTCGAGAAAATCATGCACGCCCTTAATGTACTCGGAGGTGTGTCTTGAACCGTAAATCCATTGCCGGTTTATCTGCGTGCATTATATATAATTAAGTGTGTCAAAAATCATTACAGAACATCATGAATAGATAATTAAGTGACCAAATTAATAGAAGTTCATCATCACATTAAAACCAAAATACATACATAGTTCTCATCTAACAACATAAAGCTCTGCAGAGCATCTAAATTAATTAAATCATACATTGAAACTATGTAAAATATTTCAATGTGAAAACAAATGCGATCATAATCGCAACCAATGTAACAACTGATCCAACGGCATAATGATACCAAGCCTCGGTATGAATGGCATATTTTCTAATCTTTCTAATCTTCAAGCGCATTGCATCCATCTTGATCTTGTGATCATCGACGAGATCCGCAACATGCAACTCCAATATCATCTTCTCCTCCTCAATTTTTCTTATTTTTTCCTTCAAGAAATTGTTTTTTTCTTCAACTAAATTTAACCTCTCGACAATAGGGTCGGTTGGCATTTCCGGTTCAACAACCTCCTAGATAAATAAAATCTATGTCACGTTGGTCGGCATAATTGTCATAAACAATAAATGAACCAATAGTTATGAAAAGATAATATATACCACATCCGAATCATAGACAGGACTTGGGCCGACGGGGGCGGATACCAAAACCATCACACTATATAAGATGCAATAATAAAATTAAGAAAATTATACAAGTATCTATATAAAAATTACAAGTAAGAATTTTTTTTCCTTTCAGAAAGAAGATAAGAACAAGAGGCTCACCACGGTGGTGCCGGCGACGAGATCGGTGCGGGCGATCGACGGCGGTGAAGACGGGGACGGGACGTGACGGACCGCTAAACCTAGACAAATATTGAGGAAAATGGAGTTTGGAGGTCGAGCTTGGAGAGGAGAAAGCTTAAGTAGTGTGGCTCGGGCATTTCATCAAACACCTCGTGTACATAGGAGGTGAGCTAGAGCACCACAAAGCTCTTTCCTCGCCGACCAGGAAAAACAGAGCAGTGGGAGTGCTCTGCTCGCGGGCGAGTGGTATATATAGGCAATTAATTGGTCCCGGTTCGTGGCACGAACCGGGACTAAAGGGCAGCCTTTGGTCCCGGTTCAAGCCACCAACCGGGACCAATGGTGGTGGGCCAGGAGCGAGGCACATTGATCCCGGTTCGTCCCACCAACCGGGACCAAAAGGTCCAGACGAACCGGGACCAATGGCCCACGTGGCCCGGCCGGCCCCCGGGGCTCACGAACCGGGTCCAATGCCCCATGAGTCCCGGTTCTGGATTGAACCGGGACTAATGGGCTGACCTAGCCTGGACCATTGCCCCCTTTTCTACTAGTGATGATTGCTGGTTACATGCAGAATTCGGTCAATGCTGAAGCCTATCATGAACCATAATTGTCTTACTGGATCTGTATTAACTAAGAATTGATGATAATTCAGGGGAGCTGCTCTACGCAAAGAAAGAAATATGTATGCAATTGATTTTCTTTCTAACTGTTTCAGGAGATCATGAGAAATTGAGAATTCATCTAATGTTCCGGATGTCAGCAAAGCAGCTGCAAGCTATGCAGAAAACAGAAACCAGTCAAAGGCTCAAAGCCAAACAATTAGATGAAGTCGTGCTGCTCACATGCGTAGCTGCGGAGTAGGGTGTTTTGGTCCTGTTTGATGATGTTGATCACGGGACCTATGCAGACCTTACGGTAACTATTCATTAACCACGAACTCGCCTTTCAGCCACATTTCATTTTTCAGGTATTATTTGAAAATCTATGATGGTGCATGCTTCAAGTTCCACCTATGAAATTAACAGTAGGTGATGAATACACAATTCAATACCAATGGCTAGACAATATCTATTGCTGACCAAATCAATGTATCTGGATGTCATCAACTCTACCGTCATCCCTACCTCATTACATGTTTGGAAAGTTAAGGTACCCTTGCGTATCAAAGTGTTTATGTGGTTTGTGCATAAACATGTCATTTTGACTAAGGATAACCTTGCAAAACGTAATTGGGTGGGCTCGTCTCGATGTAGTTTTTGTGATCATAACGAAAACATTAAACACCTCTTTCTCGAGTGTCCATTGGCTAAGATTCGGTGGCGGTCGGTTCATATTGCGTTTAATATTAATCAGCCAACCTCTATTAGCATGTTATTTGGAACATGGCTCGATGGGGTGGATTCTGACATTGCAAGACACATTCGGGTTGGCGTTTGTGCTCTTTTGTGGGCAATATGGAACTGCAGGAATGACTTAGTCTTTAACAGATCAACAAACATTCACTTTTTGCAGGTTATCTTCAGGGCCACGGCGTTCATCCGTATGTGGTCGCTACTCACTCCGATGGAGGCCAGGGAGCGTTTGGTTACTGCGTCTACCCGATGGGAGATGGTAGCTCGGGATATTTTCAACCGGTTTGGATGGCGGTCATGTAATAGGATAGAGTATTGATCCTATTATTATGCCAGCCGGTTGTGGCTTTGGGCTTTTCTTCTTTAGAGATATTGTTTATGGTTTTACTTTCATATTTCGACACTTTGCTACTGGACTATCCTTTTAATAATATGAGTCGTATGCATCTTTCTGATGCAGAGGCTGGGTAACATCCCCTTTTCCAAAAAAAAACCATTGGACACATTACTAAATCAGACTTGCTTCGGTTGGCACCAGCACGAGCAGCGTCTTGAGGAGGGGGATGAGCTTCCCTTCCTCCTCCATGCTCACCGCTGTCCCCTCTGGGAGCGCCCACTCAAAGTGGTACAGTAGGTTGGCAAGCGTGAACTCCACAGTGGCCGTGCTCATAGACAGGGCAGGGCATATCCGCCGCCCCGCGCCGAATGGCGTTAGCTCAAAATGTGTGCCCTTGAAGTCTACCTTGCTGTCCTCAAACCTCTCTGGCCTGAACTCCTCCGGATCATCAGGCCAGCTTGTCGGGTCCCTGCCAATGGCCCATGCGTTCACATAAATTCGCGTCTTGGCTGGCACGTCATAGCCGCCAATGTGGATGTCCCACATGGCCTCCCTTGGCAGCAACATCGTTGCTGGCGGGTGCAGCCGTAGGGTCTCCTTCACCACCATCTTGAGGTACCCCAGCTTGGCCAGGTCATCCGGTTGCACCCTCTCGTTGCTGCCCACCACGGCCCTGATCTCATCTTGCACTTTCTTTAGCAGTGGTGGCTTCCGGATCAGCTCCGCCATCGCCCATAGGATCGTCACGGAGGCCGTGTCCGATCCGCCAATTAACGTGCCCTGCATGTATCCATGGTAGTGAGTGACGTCAGTTAGTTGATCTTTTCTTTTCCTTGATCAGGACAAGATGTAGAGGCAATTAATATAACATACAAAGATTATGCCCTTGACGTGGTCTCTCGTGATGTTGAGGGTGCCACTGTTGTCCTTCCAGAGGCTGATGAGGCGGTCGGCGAGGTCACCGTTGTGAGGCTTGACGCGCCGAGGGTCAAGATGCTGCTCAATGATGAGCTCGAAGAAGGTATCAAGTTGCTTGAAGATCCTCTCACGGCGAGCGGCAAGGCCGGTGATTCGGTCGACTAGGCGTCCAATGATGTTGGGGAAGTAGTCCTCGGCGGAGAAGCTGGCCTGCGCGTGTGTGGCCTCCTCGAGCACGTGCTGCAAGTTCTTGTGGTGTGGGAACTTGTCACTGTTGTACATGTCGCCAAACCCCAGCATGCCGATGATGCTGTCGGCGAGGCTGAAGATGTGCTCCTTGAGCGGTACCGGCTCTCCGGCCAAGCCGTTCAAGGTGCTCATCAGTTTCTCCACGTGATCATGATTACAACCAATAACTATATGGTCTTCCTCGCTCGAGCAGTCACATTCATTCTAAATTAAAAAGTAGTGGCCGTACCTGATGCTGGCGTGCGTGCCATGCGGCCTTGACGTGGCGCACGCCAAAGAGTTCGACAACGAGGAACTTGCGCATCGCGTGCCAGTAGGTGCCGTACGGCGCGAACCCGACGTTGTTGAGGCCGTAGGACAGCCGTTTCATCCCTGGGGACACGGGCCGGGTGCAACAATCCTCATCGTGCGTCTTCATTCACCTCCCGCGCCGCCTCTGCCGATGACACCACCACGGTCGTCACCGTGCCGAGCTGCAGCTGCATCACCGGCCCGTGCCGCCGCGCCAGATTCCTTAAGCTCCGGTGCGGCAGCAAGCCTAGCTGGTGCAGGTTCCCCAAGATCGGCGCCTGGGCTGGGCCCGGCGGCAGCTTGAGCCCTTTGTAGCCTGGTCTCCTCCTCGTCAAGAAGACAAGTGCTAGGAAGACGAGGATGAGGGGGAGAAGGAGGATCTGCCATTGTTGCGGCAGGGAGAGGAGCTCCGAGGTTAGTGAGATGGCCATTTGAGTTTCTTAGCTGGAGGAGGGACGCAGAGTTTCCTTTTATGGCACGTCTCATCATTGCACATTGCCATATCGGGCCTGCTGGCACGACTTGCCAAAATCCCCGGGTAATCCGCGCAATGGATATCTATCCCATCCCGTAATTAATGGAGATTACATATCATCCTCTCACGTACCCATAATTAGCGGGCAAGTACTAAATAACAACCTCACGTAATACAACATTAATTGTCAGTCTTGATTACCAATTTACCCTTCAGATCAAGGTACTCCCGAACGTTTGGTTGTAGTACTCCCGGGTATCATATTGGAGTACCAAACGCTCGTGTCCATCCGATTAAAGAAAATGGATGTCTCATATTTATTTGTGGGTACTGTAAAACAACTCTGCCAAATTTGATCCGTATCCGTCGTGCTGGCACGGCATGTGGATAATTTGCATCAGTTTAATCACGCGAAAGCGATTGAGCTGCCGGACGCGGACGTGGGCAAACACAGAATCGCATACACTGCGATTGTTTTATGCACAAAGTGTAAAAGAGAATCTCTCGTTTGGCGCCATGCTTCCAACACGTTATGCTTTCTCCACCCTGTGCATGCAGCGTCCTCTCCGGCCAAACATTATCTCCCTCTCTTCTCCCACTCCTATGACAAATTATTGGTTTCATTCCAATCAAGTTCTTTTTTTGTTCTTGCAAAAAAGAAGTTGTAATCCTGGCCTACGCATCAATACGATACACACAACCATCTTCATTAAAATCGATGCAAGCCAATGAGGCCAAAGTCATCGGCAAGTGCGGTACATAACAAATGCATCTCCTGGTCTACATTGACGACTTGCCGGCCACTGCTTCTACAAACTCCTGAGTTTAAAAAAGGTAGGCCTAGAGGTGGTGGCGTGTTATGCTCCCGGTGTGTCGCCGGTAGATGCATCAGGAACAAGACTTTGGCACCCCCAAGGATTTGAATGTAATTTGATTTTTCTGTATGTGTGTGTTTGTAAGAACCTATGATGAAAGTTTGTTTCTGGCGTAGATAACATCTCACTCCTGCAATTGGTAAGTATTTGTTCGGGTCTCACTGTTTCTTCTTTTTTCTTTTCTCGTTTTTTTTAAGAAATGGATTTCTCCCTAATTTCCATTAGTAGAAACCAACACATCACTGGTGCTATATCATATCAGTTCAGATATCACTGTTACTGCAAGTGTCCATTAAGTACACCGATCGAGATTTAAGGCACATGCTAGACATTTGTTCAGCAATTTATTTTTATGTCTAAAGTTCCTTTTTTTAGGATGATCTCTCAAGTTGCTGATCGGTTCAACCACATGCATGCTTTGGTATGTAATATTTGCTTGCTACTATCGTCTAGTTAATGAGTGGTTCTGAGATCGATTCGATCAAGATACATTTTGATATGTCATCACTCTTGCTGCAACTGGCCATTAGGTACACACAGATCGGTCGAGATTAAGGTACATACTAGATGCTTGTGAAGTGACTATCATCTATCTATTATATTATTTAAAGAGATAAACAAATCATTGGGCACTGAACTCTTGCGAGATGAGCACATTGGCCACACTTCTCTCAAAATGTGATGCACCGGTCACTTTGGTCCATTTTATGAGAGACGAGTCAATCCACCATTTCCGGCCGTTATCGGCGCTGACATAGCCTGCTGAGTCAGCATGGAGTCGATGCCACCAGAATGGAAGAACCTCTGGTAAAAGTTTGTTTCTGGCGCAGATAACATCTCTTTCTTCTATACTCCAATTGCTAGGTACACACGTCACTATTGCAATTGGCAGGTATTTGTCTAGGTATCGCGGTTGCTTAGTTTTTTTAAGAAAGGGATTTCTCCATAATTTCCATTAGTAGAAACCGGATCATCCACTGGTGGAAAAAAGGCCTTTGGTCGCGGTTCGCAACTGCCATTAGTCGCGGCTGCGCAACCGCGACCAAATAAGCGCGACTAAAGCCCCCACCTTTAGTCGCGGCTGCTTAAGAACCGCGACTAACGGCCCGTCACGTGGGCGCCAGCGACCGTCAAGGCGGAGGACCTTTAGTCGCGGTTCTTCGCCAACCGCGACTAAAAGCCGCCGCCGCAGTTTAGGGTTTTAGCCCCCCAACCTGCTTTCTGTTTAATTTGTATTGTTTTATTTCTTTTGTGCTTTATTTTAATTTTGAAGGAGTTTCATATATTCTACGGTACTACATACATGCATATGAATGTACAATTTCAAATAAATTTGAAATTAGAACCAAAAAAATTCAAGAGGAATATACAATATATATTCAATATCATCGGATGACCATATACAATTTTGAACAAGTTTCCATACATGATTTAATCCATATAAAGTTCTCGTCCTCGTAATAGTGTTCTCCTTTAGGATGGAGGACTTCCCTGCTGAACCATCCAGCTAGTTCCTCTTGAAGTGGTCGGAAGCGAGCTTCTGGACTAAGCATCCACCGGAGGTTATTCCTCTAAGCATTGGTATCACTCGGAACCCGCTCAGAGGTGTATCTCCGGATCATCTCACAGACATAGTATCCACATAGATTGGTCAACGGTGGCTGAATATCCCCAGCATTCTTAGGCTTTAACCTTTTGAATTCTAGCTCTTTTTTTAATTCACCGACCTTTGTATCTACGAACCGTCTCCAAACCCTACGAGGCAAAGAAAATTAAATGAACAAAAGAGTTATTAGTTACTTGATATTAGGAAATGAGCGAAATAGGCCGATCGATATAGGCGCAAATGAATGAAAATAATTACTTCGCAGCATTCTTCTCATGTCGCCCCAAAGCTTTGGATCCATATTCAGAGAGTCGTGGGCGAGACATTACGAGGTGTTAACTTTAATTACTAGCGAATCCGGTGGAACCTGCGGACACGATACATGCACAGTACGTCATGCATAACTCATCGATTAGCCGGCCACATACCATGCATGGAGTAAACAAAAGAGAATGTGCTCAAGACACAAACACTCACCCAAAATGGTAAGGAAATAGAATATCACTTTTGAGTTGCTGCTTTGTAAGAAACTGCCACAGGTCTGCCTCCACGTCGGCGGGGTGACGCTTCAACACATGTCCATTAACGATGTGTGGGTCAATGAACCCAACATCATGGATGTTCCTTACTCTGCATTCCTTAATCTTCATTCTGCATGTATAATAGCGGACACAACAATATAGTTAGGACATATATATAGTGCAGGCAATATGAACGAGATGGGGTAGAAATTAATAAATCACTTACGAGCGTAGCAACCGATGATAGATTTGTCGAGCTCGCAGATTGAAAAGCTGGAACAATTCACTCGATTGCAATTTGTACATAGTAATGTTTGAAGTGATGCTCATGTCTAACTTCCGCATAAATATATTCTTTGGCGTTTTATTTTTATGTAACCCTTGTACCAATTCAGCAGACCTTTCATTTGGTCGGGTAGATCCTTTTCTCTTGCAGGCTCGACGAGAGGCCCATTCTTGACATATGTAATTACTACCTCCTTCATGGCGCCTCATCAAGGCCTAATAGTTCACGAAGAGTAATACCTAAGTTGGCGCTTGTTCTCGCTTTTCGTTCTGATCAATCCTGTGTTGCCGCAGCTTGTATGATCTCGGGGCATCCGGACGTAAGGCTTCCACTATAAGCGGGCAATCGATTGTTTACTTTGTTCCCGAGCTGGGCAACTTGTTTCCGCTTTTTTACTTCGGCCTTCTCCGCTCTTTGCTCTCCTTGAACATGAGTGCCTGCTGCGAAGTTCACGTGCATAGTCGTTAGGCAGATTCTTGGCGGCTTGGGACGGTGTGCTCAAAATGACTTAGCCCACTTCTTTTGCTCATCGAAAATATCTGGCTTGGGCTCGGGCTCTCTTTTCTTCTTGCAGTCCGCCTTCCATTTCTCCAAATCAGCAGCAGCGGCGCGCCGACTTCCTCGGCACTCGTTCCCAAGGCCTTGTGGGGAGAGGCTTGATGATGGCTCCGTACCTTTGTGGTCTTAGGTACATAAGGGTCCGGGTTAATAATCCAGACTGCTTCGCTTTTGCCGTAGGTGGATTGGGGGGCGGCGTCTGATCACCCGCCGGACGAGGACTGGGGGGCGGCGGATGATCACTGCCGGACGTTGTGGACTGGGGGGCGGCGTCGGCTGATGTGACGGAGGTGTAGGTGAACCGCCACCACCACCACCACCACCACCACCGCCACCGCCACCACCACCACCGTAGGGGGGTGGACTTGTTGTCCTTGGCGCCTCGCCTGGAAACTTGATAAACTTCTTTTGCCATAGAATGAAATGGCGCTTGACATCTCAAGTCTTTTCACCCCTTCTGTGTAGCAATGTCAATCTCCGTGTCCTCAAACCCTTGGACTATGTCCTCCACCGTGACACGAGCATAGCCATCTTGAATGGGGTTGTTGTGGTGGAGTGCTCGAATAAACATGGTAAAGCACTGCCGATGGCTACCTTCATGGACATGTTCCCGATAGGATAATCTGATGACATTCTTTCATCTCCTTTATATAAATCCACGGGGTAGCGAGGAGGCTCCGGTGCAGTAATTTCGACCACCAGAGGCTCCGGTGCAGTAATTTCGATCACCAGAGGCTCCGGTGCAGTAATTTCGATCGTCGGTGCATCTGCACCAGCCGGTGGGGCCTCCGTGGAAGCCACGCTGCTTCTCCGCTGCTGGCTTCCGAGATCCGCTGGATGATCTTCATGCTGCACCCGAGCTGCATCTCTTCAGGCTACTAGTACACTCATGGTTTTCTTCATCACATCCATTTCCGATGCCAACCGCGCCACAACATCTGCTTCCCGATCCATCTTTCTCTTACGGCTTCTGTAACCGTACGGGTCATCGTTCTGGGGGAACCCTATTTTCCACGGAATGTGCCCCATGCCTCGTACACGTCCTCCGTGTTCAGGATTCCCGAGGGCTTTTGTCAGCAGCGTCGTTCTCTCTGTTGAACTTGATCTTCCCTGTTGAGCATCCTTCATTGCGTCAATAAGGGCTTGGGTGGGTTTAATTAATTTGCCCCGGTAAACACACTCCCCTGTCTCCGGGTTCAGCGTTCCCCATGCCCGTACCACCAGCTTTTGGCCCTTGGGTCCCATCCTCCGTGCTGGACGGATTCCTCGCGCCCTCAGCTCGTTCTCCATCTTCTCAACCTAGGCACCCAAATGCGATACCCTCCTGGCCCCATAACATGATTGTACTCCTTCTTAGCCGCATTTTCCTTATTTTTTTTCGATATTTGAATGAACTGCTCCGATTTCTTTTGCTTCACAAATTCTGGCCAATCATGTTTCAGTTTCTCATATTGTCCTTTGAAATCCGGAGTCTTGTTCTGCTTGACAAAGTCACGGGCTAGATTTTGCTTGAATTTCCGGAATGCGTCGGCCATCTTATGAAGAGCGAACTGTTTGACTAGCCTCCTCCTCTCCTTGTTTTCCTCAATCTTGTTACCCTCCTCATCGAATTTGTTGTATTCCGGAGGTAGAACGAAATGTTCCATAAGCTTCTTGAAGCAATCTTTTTTTGTTCTCTTATCGACAAAAGTGAAACCATCAATTCGTGCCTTCTTTGGCTCATTCCACTCCTCGACGGTGATCGAGACGTTGTCTCTAACAATGGCTCCGCATTGGCTGACAAACTTGGTGGCGTTCTTGCGGGGCTCCAGCTGCCTGCGGTTGCAATTGTCGACAACCTCGATGGTGCATGTTTCTCCTTGTTTCATCGTCTTGGTTGCGCCACGCTTTGACGACGTACTCGATTGTTTGACGATCCGCCGAGGGCTAAAATAAGAAAGAGAGTCGCGCGTTAGTACACACATATTTATTCAAATCAGTTAGTTTGTATCACCAGAGGCTCAATGTATATATATACCTCGGCGCGGAGGTGGTTGCTACTTCCATTTGAAGATCGCTGCGTTTATCGGCGTTTGTTCGCATCATCTTGTTGACGGCGCCCTTCATCTTCACCGTCAAGGTTCAGATAAGAAGAGATATCATCTTCTTCTTCTCGGTCGGCACATATAGAATATCGCCGTTTATGATGCGAACATATGTGCTTCACCGTCCGGATCATAGTTGTCCATAATCGGGTCAGCTCTATCGTCGCCATTATGTCGATCCTGAAAACATGTAGTAAAACAAATTAATTAAGTGAAGAAGGGGCGGTGGCGGTGGCGGTGGCGAAAGGGCGGTGGCAAAAGGAGGGGCGAGGAAGGGTGGGAGAGGGTGTCGCGGTAGAGCGCGAGACGGGGCGGCGAACACGGCGTCACGGAGAGGGAGGAAATTCCAATTTGTCATGTCGCGAACCCAAAATGGGCCGGCCCAGGTGAGCTACGTCCTGTGAGACGCGTCGACTTTTTGATGCAAAGAGCGTCACACAGGGCTGGATATGGCCGAGCCTGGGTCTTAGCCGGGCTGCAGTTGCAGCCTCCGCGGCTGTACTGCTGCTAATGCACCGGCCCGTTGTAGCCGACGCCGAAACAGTGATTAGGATACGTTGGAATTTCCTATATGACGCTGTCTGCGTCAAACTGTCGAGCGAACGCACCTACGAGCGACCAGAGCGAACGATTTGGGTCGGCCCATCACGTAAATCCTTCACGTCCGGTTTTAGGAACCTTCCGAGGGTTCCCAACCCCTTTTTTATTTTCATTTCTTTTCCTTTCTTTTTCTGTTTCGTTTTCTTTTCTTTTTTGTTTATTGTTCTTTTCTTTTTCTTTTTAAAAATGTTCTCCTTCTAAAATGTTCTATTTTTCAAAAATATTCATATTTTCAAAAAATGTTCGATTTTCACAAATTTGTTCGTGTTTTCAAATTTTGTTCGGAGTTTCAGAAAATTGTTTGTGTTTTCAATTTTTTTGCGGTTGTTTCAAAAATGTTTCCGATTTCAAGAAAAATTCACATATTCAAATTTTCTTCACTTTTTATAAAATTATTCGTGTTTTGAAATTTTGTTTGGGAGTTTCAAAAAATGTTCGGGTTTTCACAAAAATTTAGGAGTTTCAAAAATTTTCCCGTATTTAAATTTTGTTCATGGATCCAAAAATGTTTGTGCTTTTGAATTTTGTTCAAGTTTCAAAAAATATTCATGTTTACATAATTTTAAAATGTTCCGAGGCGGCGTGGGGCGTCGCCAGCAGCTACACCCGTTCTGTGGGCGCTCGGCGGGCCTCGCCAGCTGGTCCGCCCTTCCCGACGGGTTCGCCACGGCGACCAAGGCCGTGGCCTGGTCGTGGGCTGGGCGCCCGCAGAGGAGGTGCTGGCGCCTGTGCGCCGTGGCGGGTTCTCGACGCCGGCGGGTGGAACTCGGCCTGGAGGGCGCGTCGCGAGGCGTGCCCATGCTCGCCGCCCTGCTTGGCGACCGGATGGGCAACGCGAGGTACCTGGAGCACGTGTGGTGCGCCGATCGCGCTGACGGCGGCGGCCTCGAACGGGAGCGGTGGAGGCGGCCGTCCGGCGGCTGATGCGGGCAAGGAGGGGAGGAGATGAGGGGCGAGCACGCGAGCTCGGGGATCGCCGGAGGGGAGAGCGAGGCGGCGAGACGAGGCCGCCGGCGGCGCAAGCTGTGGGCGAGGGCGACGGCGGGCGGCATCGAGGGCGAGGCGCGACGGCGGGCGGCGCCGAGGGCGAGGGCGACGGCGGGCGTCGAGGGCGCGCAGAGACTTAACAGCGAGAAACGGGGCGGCGTCGAGGAGCCTTGTATTTATAGCCCCCTTTAGTCGCGGTTGGCGACGAGACCCACGACTAAAGGTGCCCTTTAGTCGCGGGTCTCCTGCCCAACCGCGACTAAAGGGGTTTTGGCGGGTTTTTTGCGTTCCCGCGCCCCCACCTTTAGTCGCGGTTGGTCTGGCCAACCGCGACTAAAGGCCGCCGCAGGTTTAGGGTTTTAGCCCCCCAAACCTGTTTTCTGTTTAATTTGTATTGTTTTCTTTTTAATTTGTATTGTTTTCTGTTTAATTTGTATTGTTTTATTTCTTTTGTGCTTTATTTTAATTTTGAAGGAGTTTCACATATTCTACGGTACTACATACATGCATATTATACGCCTAGGCAGGAGTATGACTAAATCACTCCAAATTTCATGTATCATCAGTGGTATCTCGAATCATTCGAAAATGGACACCAAACACATCACGGGTAATATAATTCACATGATCCATTCAACAAAGTTTGGTACAATAAATTATTACACATCATTTCTTCCCTTGTGTCCCTGCTTGCTTACGATTGTGCCGTATCCATGGAGCATCCTCATCATTTAACTTAATGCTTGGGTCGGTGTTCACTTTGAAGGGCGGAATTTCAGCAAACATATTATAATCTTGACATGTCTGTCTTGTCCTCCACTCCCACGATGTTTCTTTTCCCTGAAAGAACAATGTGGCGCTTTGAATCATCGCATGATGTCTTGATCGTTTTCTTATCTTTCCGTTTCCTCGGTTTGCTACTCATGTCCTTCACATAGAAAACCTGAGCGACATCTTTCGCTAGGACGAATGGTTCGTCAAGGTAACCAAGATTGTTGAAATCCACCATTGTCATTCCGTATTGCTGGTCCACCTTTACCCCACCTCCTGTTAGCTTGAACCATTTGCACGGATCAAAGGGACCTTAAAGGAGGGTCCATAGTCAAGTTCCCATATCTCCTCTATGTAACCATAATATGTGACCTTTTGCCCATTCTCGGTTGCTGCATCAAAGCGGACACCACTGTTTTGGTTGGTGCTCTTTTTATCTTGGGCGATCGTGTAAAATGTATTCCCATTTATCTCGTACCCTTGGAAAGTTGTTATAGTCGAAGATGGTGTCTTGGCCAACATGTACAGCTGATCTACAACATCATTGTCATTCATTAAATGTTTTCTCAACCAACTGCCGAAAGTCTCCATGTGGGCCTTCCTAATCCAGGATTCAGGCTTCCCCGGGTTGTCCGAGCATAAAATATTCTTGTGTTTCTCAAAGTACGGAGCCACCAAGCTGGAATTGGTGAGCACAGTGTGGTGTGCTTCAGTCAGAGAATGGCCGTCCATACATATCGTTGATTTCCTTCCGATCGTGCCTTTTCCACTTAGTCTCCCCTCGTGCCGCGATCGAGGAAGACCAATCGGCTTAAGGTCAGGAACAAAGTCAACACAAAACTCAATTACCTCCTCATTTCCATAGCCCTTGGCGATGCTTCCTTCTGGCCTAGCACGGTTACGAACATATTTCTTTAATACTCCCATGAACCTCTCGAAGGGGAACATATTGTGTAGAAATACAGGACCGAGAATGAAAATCTCTTCGACTAGGTGAACCAGGGTGCGTCATAATATTGAAGAAGGATGGCGGGAACACCAACTCAAACCGACAAGACATTGGATCACATCATTACAGAACCGTGGTAGAACTTCGGATTGATTACCTTCGAGATTGCATTGAGGAATGCACATAGCTTCACAATGGCTACTCGAACATTTTCCGCAGAGCCCCTCAAAGCAATCGGAAGCAATTGCGTCATAATCACGTGGCGGTCGTGAGACTTCAGGTTTTGGAACTTTTTCTCCGCCATGTTTATTATTCCCTTTATATTGGGCGAGAATCCAGACGGGACCTTCATACTGCTCGGGCATTCAAAAAGATGACCTTCTCTTCTTTGGTCGAGCGTAGCTGGCACGACCTTGAAACCATTCGGATGCGGTCATCGTGGTCTTTCAAACGTTGCTGGTCTGCCGTGCTTCCTTTGTATCATTTGTCTTCCCATACACGCCCAAGAAGCTTAGGAGGTTCACGCAAATATTCTTCGTAACGTGCATCACGTCGATTGCGAGTGGACATCTAGGACTTTCCAATATTCTAGCTCCCGAATATAGATTTCTTCTTCCACATGGCTGCGTGCCCGTCGGCTCCCTTCGAACTGATTGTCCGCGGGACCCTTTCCAAAGATGACTTTCAAATCCTTGACCATATCAAATACCTCAGCACCGGTCGTTCCGCAGCTTCGCCGGTGATCTGCCTTGCCGTTGTAATGCTTGCCTTTCTTTCTTCTTGGATGAATTTTCGAAGAAATCGGCGATGCCCAAGGTACACGTTCTTCTTACAATTTGGCAAATGTACACTTTCAGTCTCATGTAAGCGATGCGTGCATGCATTGTATCCCTTATTTGACAGTCCCGAAGGTTACTAAGAGCAGGCCAATCGTTGATGGTTACGAAAAAGCAACGCCGAGGTCAAATTCCTCTTGTTTGTGCTCATCCCACACGGACACCACCCCACAGCTGTAAAAGTTCATCAACTAATGGCCTTAGGTACACATCGATGTCGTTGCGGGTTGCCGGACCTTGGATGAGCACGGCATCATAATGAACTTCCGCTTCATGCACAACCAAGGAGGAAGGTTGTAGATGCATAGAGTCACGGGCAGTGCTATGGCTGGAGCTCGCTCGCCAAAAGGATTCATGCCATCCGTGCTTAGAGCAAATCTTATGTTCCTTGCGTCACCTGCAAAATCTTTGAACCATCTGTCGATCTTTCTCCATTGCGTTCCATCTGCGGTGTGTCTCAACTCCCGTCCGACTTACGGTCCTCTTTGTGCCATCGCAACAACTTGGCATGCTCTTTGTTCTGAGCAGACGTTTCAACCGTGGTATTATAGGAGCATACCACATCACCTTGGCGGAACCCTCTTCTTGGGTTTCGGCCCTCAACATCGTCACCGGGTCATCGCCTCGATCTTATAACGCAATGCAAGGCATACCGGCATTCATTCAAATTCTCGTATTCACGCGGTAGAGGATGCGATCGTTGATGCATGCATGTATCTTCGTAACCTCTAAACCTAGAGGGCGACAACCTTCTTTGCTTCAGCGTCTTGGCGGGCAACTCGTTATCCTTTGAAACATATTCTTCAACATTTTCAGCAAGTTTTCAAATGCCGAGTCAGCTACACCTGCCTCGCCTTCCATTTCAGCAAATCCGATTAGCAGCCCAGCTTTTTCGACCATCATCGCATCCGGGTACAGCGCCTTTACGTGATCCTCTAACATGCGATCCAAATTCTCCCTCTCCTTTTCAGTTTCAGCAGCGTCTCCGTGCATCAGCAATGGTCCGACCAAGATCATCAACGGATCATCACGTGCCTCTTCTTCACCTTCCCTTCACCTTCACATCCTCCATGAAAGTATCACCAAATGAGCAAGATAGCTTTCATCGATGAAATCATCCCTTCTTCATCTTCTTCCATTATAACCCCTCTTTCTCCATGCTTGGTCCAACAATTATAGCTTGGCATGAAACCCTTCAAGCAGATGCATGTGAACAACTCTTGAGGAAGAGTAACCCTTCTCATTCTTCAGATAACACATGGACAGATAACAAAACCCCCCCGCTTGTTCGCATTAGCCACTACGAGGAAATCTTTCAAACCCGTAGTGAACTCGCCGGAGAGTCGGTTACCGTACATCCATTGCCGATTCATCTGCATTATTATAATATAAAATATATAATTAACCATCATGCATTTGTTAAACTAACTAGCTACAAACAATATAAATTAAACAATGAACTACACACATGCATATTGACACATCAAAGGTTCATCAAGTTGCTAACCGCGATCGAAGAGTGTGGCTCCAACACTTCATGTCATGTTTGTTTCATGCTCTTGGGGCATTTCATCAAACACCTTATGTGCATAAGAGGAACCAAAAGCAAACCTACACCCACTTGTGAAGAGAATGGCTCCAAATGGCTAAGTGTTGGCTGCTGGATGGGTATATATAGGGAGGGCTTTAGTTGCGGTTGGCACGGCAAACCGTGACTAAAAGTGCCCGAAACCTTTAGTCGCGGTTGTCTGGCCAACCGCGACTAAAGCCCCTCACGCACCACCGGCCACCGAGCGCCACAGGCCCAGGCCTTTGGTCGCGGTTCACCTCGAACCGCGACTAAAGGTCCCATTAGTCGCGGTTCCTACAGCTTCGCGACTTATGGGGCTGGACGGAAGCCTGTTTTTCCACCAGTGATCACTGTTGCTATATCATATCAGTTCAGATATCACTGTTGCTGCAAGTTTATTTTGGTGTCTAAAGTTGCTTTTTTTATGAGGATGATCTCTTAAGTTGCTGATGTGTTCAACCACATGCATGCTTGGTATGTAATGTTTGTTTGCTACTATCGTCTAGTTAGGGAGTGGTTCTGAGATCGATCGATCAAGATACATTTTGATATCACTCTTGTTGCAAGTGGCAATTAGGTGCACACAGATCGGCCGAGATTAAGGCACATGCTAGATGCTTGTGAAGGGGCCATCATCTATCTATTATATTATTAAAAGAGATAAATGCATCATTGGTCACTGAACTCCCACGAGATGAGCACACTGGCCACACTTCTCTCAAAATATGAGACATCGGTCACTTTGGTCCATTTTATGAGCGAAAGAGGCAGTCCACTGTTTCCGGCTGTTATCTGCGCTGACATGAGGCCGACACGATGCCCTTCGCTGGAGTGTTAATTTGCAGGAAACACCCTCCAAAGACACTAATCTCATTTTTTTACCCTGACCTTTCGTTCGGAACAGAGAGCGGCATGTAGTCGGCTGGAACCCCAATCCAAGCCAACACAGAGCAGAGCCAGATCCACAAGATAGACCACGAGCTCCCTTGAGAGCTCATCGGCCTCTATCTCATAGTTGTTGCCATCAGCGAGGGACCAGCAATGTTTGATTCTACACCTCGGAGGGACATAAGAGGCCGGAGGGGAAGGGGCTGGGACGGAATTACTGGGGTAGGCGATGAGCGCGAGTCACCTCACGAATCGCCCACGAGCAAGAGAGACATTCAAGCACATTGTTTTAGTTATGTTAGTTAAACAATATTGACTTATCACAATAATATATATTTATGGTGTTCTAAAGAATATTTTTTTGATTTCATGGGAATTCTCGTCTTTAAAATGCAAATAAACACACGCCAATTGTCATTGGATGTCACATGAACAATGAACCATCTCTGCGGTGAAGAAAGCACTGCATTAGATTTGAACATAATACAAGAGTGAGCAGTACATTGTAGTTTTCCTGATAAATTAACAATGCTATATGAATATCCAACATTGGTCATTACATATGACTTGTAAAATATTGTAAAATCATAACCATACATTGAATTGTGGAGGTCTGACCATGTCACTGGAATTGGAATTGGAGTTCAAACCATTGCAGAAATTTGAGCTCCAAGTCATGCCAAGTTTGACCCAACTGAAAACTGAGCTTCATGGAAGGCCATTTTGCTACGAAAATAGTAAGAATGAAGAAAAAAGCTACCAGAGAGCTGTTGGGGAACGTAGTAATTTCAAAAAATTTCCTACGCACACGCAAGATCATGGTGATGCATAGCAACGAGAGGGGAGAGTGTTGCCTATGTACCCTCGTAGACCGAAGCGGAAGCGTTGACGCAACGTAGAGGAAGTAGTCGCACGTCCTCCCGGTTCAACCGATCCAAGCACCGTTACTCCGGCACCTCCGAGTTCTTGACACACGTACAGCTCGATGGCGCACCCCGATCTCCGATCCAGCGAGGCGCTGGGGAGTTCTGTCGACCTGACGGCGTGGTGACAATCTTGATGTTCTCTGTCGCAGGCTTCGCCTAAGCACCGCTACAATATGATCGAGGTGTAATATCGTGGAGGGGGGCACCGCACACGGCTAAGGAACGATCTCAATGATCAACTTGTGTGTCTAGGGTGCCCCCTACCCCCGTAAATAAAGGAGGGAGGGAGGAGGAGGCCGACCCAAGGGGTGGCGCGCCCTAGGGGGGGGGAAACCTACTCCAAGTAGGTTTCCCCTCATTCCTAATCCAAGAGGGAGGGAAGGAAGGAGTAGGAGAGGGAAGGCAGGGGCGCCCCTTCCTTGTCCTATTCGGACTCAAGGGAGGCGCGCCACTTGCCTGGCCGCCCCTCTCTTTCTCCAATAGGGCCCATCAAGGCCCATTACTTCCCGGGGGGTTCGGTAACCTCCGGTACTCGGTTTTCTCCAAAACTTCCGAACCTTTCCGATGTCCGAATATAGTCGTCCAATATATCAATCTTTATGTCTCGACCATTCCGAGACTCCTCGTCATGTCCGTGATCACATCCGTGACTCCGAACAAACTTCGGTACATCAAAATACATAAACTCATAATATAACTGTCATCAAAACCTTAAGCGTGCGGACCCTACGGTTCGAGAACAATGTAGACATGACCGAGACACGTCTCCGGTCAATAACCAATAGCGGGACCTGATGCCCATATTGGTTCCTACATATTCTACGAAGATCTTTATCGGTCAAACCGCACAACAACATACGTTGTTCCCTTTGTCATCGGTATGTTACTTGCCCGAGATTTGATCGTCGGTATCCAATACCTAGTTCAATCTCGTTACCGGCAAGTCTCTTTACTCATTCCGTGTCGTCATCTCATAACTAACTCATTAGTTATATGCTTGCAAGGCTTAGGTGATGAGTATTACCGAGTGGGCCCAGAGATACCTCTCCGACAATCGGAGTGACAAATCCTAATCTCGAATTATGCCAACCCAACATGTACCTTCGGAAACACCTGAGAGCACCTTTATAATCACCCGATTACGTTGTGACGTTTGGTAGCACACAAAGTGTTCTTCCGTAAACGGAGTTGCACAATCTCATAGTTGCAGGAACTTTGTATAAGTCATGAAGAAAGCAATAGCAGTATACTAAGCGATCAAGTGCTAGGCTAATGTAATGGGTCATGTCAATCACATCATTCTCCTAATGATGTGATCCCACTAATCAAATGACAACACATGTCTATGGTCGGAAACATAACCATCTTTGATTAATGACCTAGTCAAGTAGAGGCATACTAGTGACTATAGTTTTGTCTATGTATTCACACATGTATCATGTTTCCGGATAATACAATTCTAGCATGAATAATAAACATTTATTATGATATGAGGAAATAAATAATAACTTTATTATTGCCTCTAGGGCATATTTCCTTGAGTCTCCCACTTGCACTAGAGTCAATAATCTAGATTACACAAGAATGATTCTAACACCCATGGAGTCTTGTTGCTGATCATGTTTTGCTCGTGAGAGAGGCTTAGTCAACGGTCTCGCAACATTCAGATCCATATGTATCTTGCAAATCTCTATGTCTCCCACTTGGACTTGGTCCCGAATGGAATTGAAGCGTCTCTTGATGTGCTTGGTCCTCTTGTGAAATCTGGATTCCTTTGCCAAAGCAATTGCACCAAGATTGTCACGTAAAATCTTCATTGGTCCCGATGCACTAGGTATGACACCTAGATCGAAATGAACTCCTTCATCCGACTCCTTCATTTGCTGCTTGAAGCAGCTATGTACTCCGCTTCACATGTAGATCCCGCCATGACGCTTTGTTTAGAACTGCACCAACTTACAGCTCCACCGTTTAATATAAACACGTATCAGGTTTGCGATTTAGTGTCAAAGCTTGCATCGACGTAACCATTTACGACTAGCTCTTTGTCACCTCCATATACGAGAAACATATCCTTAGTCCTTTTCAGGTATTTCAGGATGTTCTTGACCGCTGTCCGATGATCCACTCTGGATTACTTTGGTACCTTCCTGCCAAGCTTATTGCTAAGCATCGTCGGTCTGGTACACAACATTGCATACATGATAGAGCCTATGGCTGAAGCATAGGGAACATTTTTCATTTTCTCTCTATCTTCTGCTGTGGTCGGGCATTGAGTTTGACTCAACTTCACACCTTGTAGCACAGGCAAGAATCCTTTCTTTGCCTGATCCATTTTGAACTTTTTCAAAATCTTGTCAAGGTATGTGCTTTGTGAAAGTCCTATTAAGCGTCTTGATCTATCTCTATAGATCTTGATGCCTAATATGTAAGCAGCTTCACCGAGGTCTTTCATTGAAAAACTTTTATTCAAGTATCCCTTTATGCTATCCAGAAATTCTATATCATTTCCAATTAATAATATGTCATCAACATATAAAACTAGAAATGCTACAGAGCTCCCACTCACTTTCTTGTAGATACAGGCTTCTCCAAAAGTCTGTATAAAACCATATGCTTTGATCACACTATCAAAGCGTTTATTCCAACTCCGAGATGCTTGCACCAGTCCATAAATGGAACGCTGGAGCTTGCACACTTTGTCATCACCTTTTGGATCAACAAAACCTTCCGGCTGCATCATATACAACTCTTCTTCTAGAAATCCATTCAAGAATGCAGTCTTGACATCCATTTGCCAAATTTCATAATTATGAAATGCAGCAATAGCCAACATGATTCGGACAGACTTAAGCATCGCTACGGGTGAGAAAGTCTCATCGTAGTCAACTCCTTGAACTTGTCGAAAACCTTTCGCAACAAGTCGAGCTTTGTAGACAGTAACATTACCATCAGCGTTAGTCTTCTTATTAAAGATCCATTTATTCTCAATGGCTTTCCGATCATTGGGCAAGTCAACCAAAGTCCATACTTTATTTTCATACATGGATCCCATCTCAGATTTCATGGCCTCTAGCCATTTTGCGAAATCTGGGCTCATCATCGCTTCCTCATAGTTCGTAGGTTCATCATGGTCAAGTAACATGACTTCCGAATAGGATTACCGTACCACTGCAGTGCGGATCTTACTCTGGTAGACCTCGAGGTTCAGCGAAAACTTGATCTGAAGTTTCATGATCAATATCATTAGCTTCCTCACTAGTTGGTGTAGTTGTCACGGGAACCGGTTCTCGTGACGAACTACCTTCAACAAGGGAGTAGATCTGATTATCTCATCAAGTTCTACTTTCCTCCCACTCACTTCTTTCGAGAGAAATTCCTTCTCTAAAAGGATCCATTCTTAGCAACGAACGTCTTGCCTTCGGATCTGTGATAGAAGGTGTACACAATGATCTCTTTTGGGTATCCTATGAAGACACATTTCTCCGATTTGGGTTCGAGCTTATCTGGTTGAAGTTTCTTTACATAAGCATCGCAGCCCCAAACTTTAAGAAACGACAACTTTGGTTTCTTGCCAAACCACAGTTCATAAGGCGTCGTCTCAACGGATTTTGATGGTGCCCTATTTAACGTGAATGCGGCCATCTCTAAAGCATAACCCCAAAATGATAGCGGTAAATCGGTAAGAGACATCATAGATCGTACCATATCAAGTAAGGTACGATTACGACGTTCGGACACACCATTTCGTTGTGGTGTTCCAGGTGGCGTGAGTTGTGAATCTATTCCGCATTGTTTCAAATGTATACCAAACTCGTAACTCAAATATTCTCCTCCACGATCAGATCGTAGAAACTTTATTTTTCTTGTTACGATGATTTTCTACTTCACTCTGAAATTCTTTGAACTTTTCAAATGTTTCAGACTTGTGTTTCATTAAGTAGATATACCCATCTCTGCTCAAATCATCAGTGAAGGTGAGAAAATAACGATATCCGCCACGAGCCTCAACATTCATCGGGCCACATACATCTGTATGTATGATTTCCAACAAATCTGTTGCTCTCTCCATAGATCCGGAGAACGGTGTTTTAGTCATCTTGACCATGAGGCACGGTTCGCAAGTACCAAGTGATTCATAATCAAGTGATTCCGAAGTCCATCGGTATGGAGTTTCTTCATGCGTTTACACACCGATATGACCTAAGCGGCGATTGCCACAAATAAGTTGCACTATCATTATCAACTCTGCATCTTTTGGCTTCAACATTATGAATATGTGTATCACTACTATCGAGATTCAATAAAATAGACCACTCTTCAAGGGTGCATGACCATAAAAGATATTACTCATATAAATAGAACAACCATTATTCTCTGATTTAAATGAATAACCGTCTCGCATCAAACAAGATCCAGATATAATGTTCATGCTCAACGCAGCACCAAATAATAATTATTCAGGTCTAAAACTAATCCCAAGGTAGATGTAGAGGTAGCGTGCCGACCGCGATCACATCGACTTTGGAACCGTTCCCACGCGCATCGTCACCTCGTCCTTGGCGGTGCTCACTTATTCCGTAGTCCCTGTTTGAGTTGCAAATATTAGCAATGAACCAGTATAAAATACCAGTGCCTCTACGAGCTCTAGTTAGGTACACATCAATAACATGTATATCACATATACCTTTGTTCACTTTGCCATCCTTCTTATCCGCCAAATACTTGGCGCAGTTCCGCTTCCAAAGGACCAGTCTGCTTGCGGTAGAAGCACTCGATTTCAGGCTTAGGTCCGGACTTGGGTTTCTTCTCTTGAGCAGCAACTTGCTTGCCGTTCTTTTGAAGTTCCCTTCTTCTTCCCTTTGCCCTTCTTCTTGAAACTAGTGGTCTTGTTGACCATCAACACTTGATGCTCCTTCTTGATTTCTACCTCCATGCTTTCAAAGATCGCAAAGAGCTCGGGAATAGTCTTGTTCATCCCTTGCATCTTATAGTTCATCACGAAGCTCTTGTAGCTTGGTGGCGATGATTGAAGAATTCATCAATGACACTATCATCGGAAGATTAACTCCCGTTGAATCAAGTGAGTGTTATACCGGACATTCGAGTATATGTTCACCGACAGTAACTATTCTCCTCCATCTTGCAGCTATAGAACTTATTGGAGACTTCATATCTCTCAATCCGGGCATTTGCTTGAAATATTAACTTCAACTCTGGAACATCTCATATGCTCCATGACATTCAAAACGTCGTTGAAGACCGGTTCTAAGCCGTAAAGCATGGCACACTGAACTATAGAGTAGTCATCAGCTTTGCTCGCGGACGTTCTTAACGTCGTCGGTTGCATCAGCAGCAGGCTCGGCACCAGCGGTGCTTCCAGGGCGTAACTCTTACAGTGCAGCAATGAGGATAATCCTCGAGTTACGGACCCAGTCCGTGTAATTGCTACCATCATCTTTCAACTTTGCTTTCTCAAGGAACGCATTAAAATTCAACGGAACAACAGCACGAGCCATCTATCTACAAACAAACATAGACAAGCAAGATACTATCAGTACTAAGTTCATGATAAATTTAAGTTCAATTAATCATATTACTTAAGAACTCCCACTTAGACAGACATCTCTCTAGTCATCTAACTAATCACGTGATCCAAATCAACTAAACCATAACCGATCATCACGTGAGATGGAGTAGATTTCAATGGTGAACATCATTATGTTGATCATATCTACTATATGATTCACGCTCGACCTTTCGGTCTCCGTGTTCGAGGCCATATCTGCATATGCTAGGCTCGTCAAGTTTAACTGAGTATTCTGCGTGTGCAAAACTGGCTTGCACCCGTTGTAGATGGACGTGAGAGCTTATCACACCGATCATCACGTGGTGTCTCGCACGACGAACTTTGGCAACGGTGCATACTCGGGAGAACACTTCTTGATAATTTTAGTGAGAGATCATCTTAAAATGCTACCGTCAATCAAAGCAAGATAAGATGCATAAAGGATAAACATCACATGCAATCAATATAAGTGATATGATATGGCCATCATCATCTTGTGCTTGTGATCTCCATCTTCAAGCACCGTCATGACCACCATCGTCACCGGCGCGACACCTTGATCTCCATCGTAGCATCGTTGTCGCGTTTCGCCATCTATTGCTTCTCGACTATCGCTACCGCTTAGTGATAAAGTAAAGCAATTACAGAGCGTTGCATTTCATACAATAAGCGACAACCATATGGCTCCAGCCGATTGCCGATAACCGATTACAAAACATGATCATCTCATACAATAAAATATAGCATCACGTCTTGACCATATCACATCACAACATACCCTGAAAAAACAAGTTAGACGTCCTCTACTTTGTTGTTGCAAATTTTACGTGGCTGCTACGGGCTTAGCAAGAACCGTTCTTACCTCGCATCAAAACCACAACGATAGTTTGTCAAATAGACTCCGTTTTAACCTTCACAAGGACCGGCGTAGCCACACTCGGTTCAACTAAAGTGAGAGAGGCAGACACCCGCCAGCCACCTTTAAGCACGAGTGCTCGAACGGTGAAACCAGTCTCGCCTAAGCGTACGCGTAATGTCGGTCCGGGCCGCTTCATCTCACAATACCGCTGAACCAAAGTATGACATGCTGGTAGGCAGTATGACTTATATCGTCCACAACTCACTTGTGTTCTACTCGTGCATATAACATCAACGCATAAAACCTAGGCTCGGATGCCACTGTTGGGGAACGTAGTAATTTCAAAAAAATTCCTACGCACACGCAAGATCATGGTGATGCATAGCAACGAGAGGGGAGAGTGTTGTCTACGTACCCTCGTAGACCAAAGCGGAAGCATTGACGCAACATAGAGGAAGTAGTCTTACGTCCTCCCGGTTCAACCGATCCAAGCACCGTTACTCCGGCACCTCCGAGTTCTTGACACACGTACAGCTCGATGGCGCACCCCGATCTCCGATCCAGCGAGACGCTGGGAGTTCGTCAAGACGGCGTGGTGACGATCTTGATGTTCTCTTGTCGCAGGGCTTCGCCTAAGCACCGCTACAATATGACCGAGGTGTAATATCGTGGAGGGGGGTACCGCACACGGCTAAGGAACGATCTCAATGATCAACTTGTGTGTCTAGGGTGCCCCCCTACCCCCGTATATAAAGGAGGGAGGGAGGAGGAGGCCGGCCCAAGGGTGGCGCGCCCTAGGGGGGAAACCTACTCCAAGTAGGTTTCCCCTCCTTTCCCGATCCAAGAGGGAGGGGAAGGAAGGAGTAGGAGAGGGGAAGGCAAGGGGCGCCGCCTCTTACTTGTCCTATTCGGACTCAAGGGGAGGGGGCGCGCCACTTGCCCTGGCCGGCCCCTCTCTTTCTCCAATAGGGCCCATCAAGGCCCATTACTTCCCGGGGGGGGGGGGGTTCCGGTAACCCTCCGGTACTCCGGTTTTCTCCGAAAACTTTCGGAACCTTTCTGGTGTCCGAATATAGTCGTCCAATATATCAATATTTATGTCTCAACCATTCCGAGACTCCTCGTCATGTCCGTGATCACATCCGGGACTCCGAACAAACTTCGGTACATCAAAATACATAAACTCATAATATAACTGTCATCAAAACCTTAAGCGTGCGGACCCTACGGTTCGAGAACAATGTAGACATGACCGAGACACGTCTCCGGTCAATAACCAATAGCGGGACCTGGATGCCCATATTGGTTCCTACATATTCTACGAAGATCTTTATCGGTCAAACCGCACAACAACATACGTTGTTCCCTTTGTCATCGGTATGTTACTTGCCCGAGATTTGATCGTCGGTATCCAATACCTAGTTCAATCTCATTACCGGCAAGTCTCTTTACTCGTTCCGTGTCGTCATCTCATAACTAACTCATTAGTTATATGCTTGCAAGGTTTAGGTGATGAGTATTACCGAGAGGGCCAGAGATACCTCTCCGACAATCGGAGTGACAAATCCTAATCTCGAATTATGCCAACCCAACATGTACCTTCGGAAACACCTGTAGGGCACCTTTATAATCACCCGATTCGTTGTGACGTTTGGTAGCACACAAAGTGTTCTTCCGTAAACGGAGTTGCACAATCTCATAGTTGCAGGAACTTTGTATAAGTCATGAAGAAAGCAATAGCAGTATACTAAGCGATCAACTGCTAGGCTAACGAGATGGGTCATGTCAATCACATCATTCTCCTAATGATGTGATCCCCTAATCAAATGACAACACATGTCTATGGTCAGGAAACATAACCATCTTTGATTAATGAGCTAGTCAAGTAGAGGCATACTAGTGACTATAGTTTCGTCTATGTATTCACACATGTATCATGTTTCCGGATAATACAATTCTAGCATGAATAATAAACATTTATCATGATATGAGGAAATAAATAATAACTTTATTATTGCCTCTAGGGCATATTTCCTTCAAGAGCAAACCAGAATGGCCAACCATTGGAGACGTGGGGTCAACACGGGGTACAGTCCAGTTGAAAAAGCCGTGATTGTCGCCAAGTATGCAAACCAGGTGAGCTTCTTAGTTGCGGAGATGTAACAGGTTGTGAACTTATCATCCTCCCACTTTCCCATGAGGCATATAAAGGCCACAACAAATGAAGAGCACATTGCTAAGGTGTCAAAGATCAAGAACACTATAAATGTAACCTTTCCAGACATGGTGGGAAGCCCCGGCTTTCTAGTATCACTGCTATATCCTCCGGGTATAGTGAAAGGAGCAGTAAAGGTGATTGTTGCAAGGAGGATTGCCACTAATGATGTGTTGCTTATGTATTTTTGCGTCATTGCCTCTCTCTGCCTCCTTGATTCAATAGTTTCCCGTTTCTTGGCTCCCTTGTGAAGATTATACAAGGAGATGTCATCATCATCGGGATCAACTTTTGACATGAGAACGTGCACTTCCTTCTGCAAATGAACATAAGGATTAATATAATGTATGGTTCAATATACTTGATTAATATGGTTTTGTAGTACAGCCATAAAGACTGGCTACAATGGTTCAATAAACTGGATTAATAAGGTTTTGTAGTACAGCCATAAAGACTAGCTACATGGTTCAATATACAGTATCATAATTACGTACCCAGTCCAAAGTCTTGTCCTCAATTGTGATGCTCGACAATTGCGAAGCCGCTGAATTCCCACCGTTGTCCAGAATTGTTGGGTCTATACTCTCATGAGACAATAAAGCAACAACAAGTTTAGGATCACATTGCTCGATTGCGTAATGTAGAGCCGTTCTTCCAACCTTGTCTTTGCATGTTAATAAGTTTCCGAAGTTGTCGTGTCTGCAAGATAAGTTTGACAAACTCCAGATGGCCATTTCTTACAGCTATATGAAGGCATGTCAAGGTATCACCACTTAATGAACTCTCTCCAATTATCGGACTCTTTTCAGTTACCAGACGGCAATAGAAAGCAGCATCTGGACAAAATTTAAGAAGTGCACCAGCAACATCAACTTGACCCCGAGTTGCAGCAGAATAGAGGAGAGGATAGCCATCCTTGTCAGTTTCATAGGCTAAAGAAGAACGCTGTGCCAGCAATACTTGTAGAACTTCAACCTTGTTATAAGATATAGCCATTCTTAATGGAGTAATCCCATCACAGTCAGCTTCTGTGGCCAGGCGAGGAAGTTTCTCCATAATTTGGAGAGCAATATCTGAAATCAAGTCAAGACATGCATGAACGATGGTTAACAACCAAGTGATGTTGCGACATGTCTTTGATATGAAAAATGACGTCGAGTATTAGACTATTCGTAATGATTATATAATAACATAATAGAAAAAATGAACTATACTAGCTCCGGTTTGCTGTACATACGTACTTTTGTAACCGTAACTTATATTCCACAGGTCTCACCTTTATTTCCATTTCTAGCTGCAGCATGAAGGGCATGGCGTCCATACTGTCCCACATCAGAAGAATCATCAATATCTAGTAGCTTTTCAGAAACATCTACAAAATTCCTCATCACGGCGATGAACATGGGTGACTCATTGTACTTGGTCACAGCTCCCGACAGGGCAGGCTCCCTGAATCTATCAAATCCAGCGCAAGTTGCTTGTGGCCGTTGCGAATAGCATGGTGCAGTGCATTAAATCAATACCTGTCTTGTTGCAAGATTGCTTGACTCAATCGTGGTCTTCTGCAGCATTGTTACAGTAGTTTAGAAGCCAAAGAGGCATGGCCAAGTGAAACAGCAATGACAAGCGGCGTCTCGTTCTCGCAGTTGACCGTTTCAAGGAGAGAACGCTCTAGTACCAGCACATACAAGCAGAATTCTTCATGCCCATGAATGGTGGATATGTGGAGGCAGTTGTTCCCTTGCGGAGATACTCCAAGAAGAATGCTTGGATGCTTTGTAGCCAACACCTCAATGTCCGAGGTGGCTGCTTTCAGTATCCATTCGTCCATCGCTGACTGTCCTCCAGTTGCATCATTTGTCGGTGTATTGGCAGCCATCTATCAGTTTGAGCTGGATTTACTACAAAAGAATAAAGAAAATGAACATAAACATAAATATAATAAGGTGATCTGCTATAGCTGGATAGTATATAGGAGATTGTCAAAGCGAAAGACAAATATAATAAGGTTGTTTCGACGGCTTCATTTTTTTTTCTCGCGTAGGCAAGCTTGGGTCTTTTATGACTTTGCTTCCGCCGACGTGATTTTTTGCGTGTGCGTGAGTTGATATTGGCTGTGTGCATATTAGCTATGCAGAGGCCGGGTGTATGCTCATTGTGTTTGTATCCTCTTGATGCTTCATTATGAGTCAATAGAAAGCTTCCTTTGTTGAATAATATGCATTTTTTATTTTGCCCAAGGTTGAAAAATATGCTGGATAGTAGCATGTTTTAGTACATATTAGTTGTCGCTAATTTAGTACATATATTAGCAAACGTAATAAAGGTGGTTCTTGAACACTATAACCACGTATTAATACAAGACTTTATGCAGAAGATTAACATGAGTACATTGATGAATAACAATCCTCAAATCTGTATACAATATACTGAATGTTTACATATTAATTGTGTTTTTAGAAATCAAAGAAAACAAGTTTGTACACTACGCAAATATTTTCCATGAAAAATCCAAGTACACTACTTCAACTTAGGAGTTCAAATATATTTTATATATATTAGCAATCAAGTTTTAGAAATTTGAATGAACGCTTTATAGAAGCTAATCAATTCTACGGGTAGAGGTAGTAAGTTTGATTGGATTCTCTTGGGGTGCTTGGGACAAAAGGTTGCAATTTTCAGCGAAACCTAATATTACTTCTTCAAAAAACGAGTAATGAGAGTGCTGCACATATTAGGAGAAGTTATAATACTAATAGTTAACAAAATTGTTTTCGATTGGACGTTCACTTGCTTAGTAGTACATTTGTTAAAAAAGAACGGACTTTTTAGATGTTGTGTGTGCGTGTGCGCGGCCCAATATGTGCTAGTTCCGTAAAAAAAATCAAGCTAACCAATGAAAGAAATGATAGAGAGATGACAGTTGTGGCAAAGAAAAGATAGGAGGCATAGTATATAATTAAGCTGAGGTGAAATATATAGTAGATACGCATCTTACACAATAGCAATAACAGAGAGGGTGCGTGCGTAGTCGCAAGATGAAGAGACGTAGCAGCCCGCTCGATGATGTTTCCCATGGAGATGCCAACAACTTTAAAAGGAATTGCAAGTCAACTGTCAACACACAAGTCAAGTGTCAACACAAAGAGTCCAGGTCCTAGTCTTTGCTGTGTCGTGTTGTTATACCAAGTTGTGGCAAGGATTGTCTTGATTCATTCTTTTCTGAGGTTTCTATATTTTTTAGAAAAGAAATGGATTATCATCTTGTTGTGAGGCTCTTAAGTTGGGCAGCAGCCCAGATGTTCACACTGGTCACATCATTTCTACTACCTGTATTGCATCTCTATTCCATTGGGAATCTTTCGCTTCTGCAGGACTCCGTCCTTTGCAGTAATATAAACGTGAATCCAAGCAAATACAATAAGTATATTTTTCTGGAAAAGGAAGATCAATCCCCGGGCTCAGCATCCTAACAATGCACACGACCACCATAATGTTTATGTAAGAGAAATTCAGTACAAATCAGACAATCGAGGGAGAAACAAATGCCACACTTGGCATAAAACAGGCGAACATGCCTACCTGGACCACCATCCAAAACCGTTCGTATGATCCCGTGCTACCCTCCCATATGTCATATGCTCCCGCACTTCCGCAGCTTGCAATGTGTAAGGACCACGTACGGATCCATTCGTAGCCTTCAAAATGACCTGCAAAAAAATTTGGTATTCTCATCTCTATCTATCTTTGGATGCTAGAGCGGACACGGTGGGTCTCGATCCAGATGAGTGGATGGAACGGTACACACTTGAAGATAGTCTCATGTTGGTATTTCAGAACGAGGAAATATATTGGAGACTCCGCAGCCACCTCAACTGGACCCTACGTGGGCACTCGAACACGACATATTTCCATACGATCGCAAATGGACGCCGCAGGCGGTCCTTGATCGCGGTCCTTTGGGGTGGCCCGTGACTACTTCAGGATAAGGCTGAGATCCGTGCCCACGTAGATTGTTTCTACAAGCATCTATTTAGGGCTCCCACGCACGGGAATTACCCTCCAGAAGGATGTCTGTCCCCCCAAGTTGCGCATCTCTGACAAGGAAAATCCGAGCTCCTGGAGCCGTTCTCCGAGGCCGAGGTGGAGGCGACCATTTTTTCCGTGAAGCCTGACTCAGCGCCAAGCCCTGACGGGCTTCCGGTTAGGTTCTTCATGATGTTCTAGGAAGTCATCAAAGGGGTGGCCATGGCTATTCTCCTGGACTTATACAGTGGAGTTCTTGATATCTCACTCTTGGTCTATGGGGTGGTTACGTTGATCCAAAGGAGGCGGGGGCAATAGACATCCGCCGGTTTCGGCCGATCACGGTTATCAACGTGATCTTCCGCATCCTCGCCAAGGTGTACTCCATTAAGGTGAACCGATACTGGCAAGGATTACCCATCCAAATCAGAAAACCTTCATCCCGGGCCGAATGATCCATGAAGGGGTGCTGGATCTTCATGAGATAGTTCATGGGATCAAATATAGCCGCCAGAAGGCGGTTCTATTTAAGATTGATTTTCACAAAGCTTACGACACGCTTAGTTGGGACTTCCTTCGGGATTCCCTCCAACAGAAGGGGTTTGATGATAGGTGGATCACTAGGATCATGCAATTAGTTTCCAGTGGGCATGTGGCCATTAACATAAATGGGAAACAAGGCTCTTTTTTAAGGATTCTAGAGGTGTGAGGCAGGGTGACCCTAGCTCCACCTTTCTGTTTAACCTCGTGGTCGACAATCTAGTAGCTATCATGGATGCGGCTAGATGGGTGAGCCACCTGCAAGGGGTCATGCCCAATTTGATAGCAGGTGGTGGCGTCACACACTTGCAGTATGCGGACGACACCATCCTTATGGTCGAAGGAACTTCCTTGGATATTATTAACCTGATGTTCCTTCTTATGTGCTTCCAACGAATGTCATTCTTGGCGATTAATTTCCCCAAGAGTGAGGTTATCGTGTTGGGCCACTCGGGCCAGGAACGGTCCGACATCGCCAACCGCCTCAATTGTCGTCTCGGGAGCTTGCCACTCACTTATCTCGATCTCCCGGTTAGCGATTCCCTGGTTAGAATAAAGGAATTATGATCGATAGTGGTTAAGGTGAGACATTGGGTTGAACCGTGGCAAGGAAGGTTGATGAATAAGGCTGGAAAATCCGTGCTCATTACTTACTCCCTTACTAGCTTGCAAATGTTCGTGATGAGTTTGTATTTGTTCCCGAAAGGGGCCCACACAGATATGGATAAGTTTCAGTCCAGGTTCTTTTGGCAAGGAGAGATACATAAACAAAAATATCATATGGTGAAGTGGCAGGACATCTGCATGCCAAAATACAAGGGGGTCTGGGCATCACTTCTGCCAGACGTATGAATCTATGCCTAATGACCAAATTGATTTGGCGCATCGTGCAAGGCGACGGCGGCCTCTGGCTTGATTTGATACAAGCTAAATACTTGAGGGGCCAATCCTATTCGTGCTGCTCCATCGCCAGAAGTTCTTAGTTCTGGCAGGCGATCCAGTCTCTCAAACTAATTTTCCACATAGGGGCGGTTGTCGCGGTGAACAGAGGCACATACACTTTATTTTGGTTGGATTGTTGGTCCGAGAATGACCCCCTCAGGGTGCAGCTCCCCTTATCATTTGCCATATCCGAGCACCAAGCGATCTCGATGGCGATGGCCGTGGAGGACCAAGGACGAAATCATTGCCCGTTTGTGGAGTGACGGAAGACCAGAACCACATTCTTTTTTATTGTGTGTCTGTCCAGTTCATGTGGATCTGCTTTCGGGAAGTTTGGGGCAATGATTGGTACCCAACCTCCTTCCCGGAATGGCACCAGTTGATGAATAATTGCACCGGCCATATTTGCAGATTGACGTGGATCAATTTTGGAACCTTGGCTTGGACTCTTTGGTGTCATCGAAATAAGCTCGGAATAGAATATATATATTTCCTTCGAGAGCCACAGACTCGCTTTACAAACTCTATGGATTCTTGCAGCTTTGGAAGCCTCTCTCCAAGCTGTAGGATAAGGTGGACATTGATACATTGACGAGGAAGCACAAGGACGTGGCGGCTAGTCTTGTCATGATCATTTACCCCCCTTGAGGTTGTATTATGCACTTTATCTTTGTGGGCTTGTTGAGCTGTTGCCCCCAGCTTTATCAGAGTACCTTTTTATTTTCTTTTGTTTTTATGGACCTCGGTTTTCGGGTTGGATGTTGTGTTTCGATTATGGTTTGCTTTATATATAAAGCGAGACGTGAAGCCTTTTTTAGTATTTAATGTTGCTTCTCCGGTTCTACGTATGGTTTAATGGCTGGGTACTGTCCACTATTAGCACCATTTAGATTTCAACAAAAATTATACCTATATTCTGATAGCTTATTTATGAAGAAAATATTATTCTATTGCAAAAATAGAAGGGCGCGGCAATACGCACCATCAACGATCTAGTATATTATTGTGTCTATACAAGATGACAACAACGATGTCTCACTTCCGAAAAAATAACTTGAGTGACATCACAACACTATGTATCCATTTAATTCATATATTTTGAAATCCATATAATCTTATTTTATTATACTGGTGTCAACCTTATTTACTCTATGTTTAGGACGTGCATTGCATGTGCAAATTTACTTACTAGTAATAATTGAAACAAATGTAGGCATACTGAGAATTTTTTCCATACTGCACACCGAAGTGTATATACCATAGTTAGATTTTTTTTTCCAACGATTTTGCTATAAGGTAATTAATACAGTACATTATGTGATTCAGTTAATTCAATTAGTTTATTGCATAAATATTGACAAGAAGAAAAAAAAGAGGAGAATTTGTCCTAAATCAGGTAATATTAATGTATTACAGCTAACTCCACGACAAAAGTTGGAGAATACGTATTTGGTAATTTCCAATCGATTCGTCATTCGTGCGTGTCTTGCGCAACAAAAGAACCCTAGTAGTACGTGTGCTCTTATACGACGGCGTGATCGATCGATGTTGCATCAGATGGCCGCCGCTTGCGACGAACGCAAAACTAAGCGCGCGACCACGGCGAAGCAGTGCTGGTCGGAGACGTTGCCCGACGATGTTCTCTTCATCCTCTACAGCCTGATTGCCTCCCCGCGCGGCCGCGTGCGATTCGCCGCCGTCTGCCGTTCGTGGCGTGCCGCGGCGCGAGCGGCACCACACGTGCCGGCGCTCCCGTGGCTGCTCTTCTCGCCTCTCCATGGCAGCAGGACGAAGGCTCTGCACTGCCTTGAGGATGGTGCCCTCGTGCACTTACAGGTCCCAGGGAGGTGGATCATCGGCGGCCATGACGGTGGCTGGGTCGCCGTGCGCGTATCGGGTTTCGTCAGGATCGTCAACCTTTTCTCCGGCGCCGAGGTGGCGCTCGCCAGGAAGACAATAGTGTGCCGAGGCCGACGTCATGCCCGAGGCCAGCCGGTGGTCATCTCGAGAGTTGTCTTCTCCGCACCGCCCACCTCGCCCCAATGCATCCTTGCCGCGGTAACATACAACTGCGATATCGCGCTCTACATAGTTGATTGTCCGAAGATTGGATGGATGGTACAAAGATGTCATCGGGACAGAAAGCTTGCCGATATCACGTTTTGCAATGGCGAGCTCTATGGGCGATGCAACAATAGGAAACTCATGAAGTTTGAGATTGGCGTGGATAAGGATGGTGCCCCAGTTATCACCGTGAAACACAGGCTAGTCATGGAAAGTATAAACCGCACCATCCATACGGTCGACTACCGGGACAGTTTTAGTTACATCTTTGATCTAGAGGGTAAGCTTGCAATGGCGATGAAGAATCGGTGGTTGCCAAACATCCGGCCGTTCTTCAAGGTGTTCAAGCTTGTTGTCATCGGCACGGGTAAAAAGAAGGCACACAAGTGGCTGGAGGTTATAAGCTTGGGTGACTATGCATTGTTTTTGGGGAGATCATTCTCTAAGGCGGTGCAGGTGTCTGCGACGAACATGCGTGGCGGCATGGAGAGAAACCGCATCTATTACTCGCTGTGGTTAGGTGGAAACACCATCATCCCTAGTGACAAGGTAGTCTTGAAAATCTCGAACGGCGGCAGCGACATGACGTGCTACAAGGAAGACGACTCGAAGATAAACATCACCGATGACAACATGAAGAGGATCATGTCTGTAGGATACATTGTGCAGGGTGGTTTACATGGTGCCATGTGGATTTTACCTCCAGATGTATAGTTAGTCTAGACTCTGAGATATTAGAACATTAAATTATCTATAGAAGATATCATATGCTTATCTATGATGTAGGAGAAAAGAAGAATGTAAGACAGATAGCAAGATAGTGTGTCATTTTGTAGATGGCCGTAGTCTCATAAGTGGATGAAAGATTCAAACGAGTAGCTCTTTTCTTGTGAGCATGATATAGGTCTTGGAATATTTTTGTAGAAAACAAAAGTTTGGAAAACTGAATCTAAGTATCAGGTTAAAATCTCTGGGGCGCGTCGGCGACCCGTTCTAGTGGCGGCAGTGGTTAAGTGCCTTGTACTTCTTGTGAATCTTTATAATAGATCTGAGTCTCCGTTTTGCCCAAAAAAAGCTGCCATGGTAGAAATGCTTATAATTAACATTACTCTCCAAAGATTACTTACCCCTTGATTTTGGTTGTATTATTAGAATGGATTTCAGGATCCTACCTTTTTGAGAAATACAAGTATGCATACTGTAACGGTTGTCATGGTCATGCTTTGTTGTATCAGGTGCCATGGACCGCTGGTACAAGCCCCTTTGCATCAATTGAACTAGGAATTACTATCAGAAGGTCTCCTTTGTTGTATCAACTGCCTGGCATGATTCCATTCAGTTCAGCTCAGCAAGATTACATTGAATTTGTCTCTTTTTCCGTTGGCCAGCCGGTCACAACTCTACTCTTTTTCGTCTTTTTTTTTTTGCGCAAACTACTCTTTTTCGTCTTCCTTCACAAGAAGCAGCACAAGACATCATATACCACAGAAAAGTAACATGTTGCTGCCAATTAAATGGGTCAAGTGACAACACATCCATGGAGTTACACAATTTTTCTGTCTACTACAGAGAAGGGATCATGTACTGTCCATCATTCTGTCTACAATAGTGTAACATTAGTTAGCTCAACGTTCAAGGGAAAGGAAACCCATAGCGCCGAAGGATGAAAGCAGCGGAGCAAAGTTGGAAGCCATGCACCATTCGCCCAACACAAGGCTTGTGAGGTTCCTGAACACTGGGCATGTTTGCAAACCCTTCTCGAGCATGGGCTTCTGTATTCATCAAAGATGAAATTTCACAGAGCTAGTTAAAACAGTAGTATGATCTATGATGTACAAGAGGGTAAAATAGCTGGTTAAACAATAAAGTAGATGGGAGCTTGCATTGATATCAAGAGCCAGCTAATACTGCAAAATCTAGCAACGCGATCAATAATATACAGCTAAACTAACATGCCACAGGAACGTGGATAGAGAACAACCCAATCGATCGTACCTCGGGTAATGGTGCATCCAACTCCAAGGCTGTAACATCTGAAAGGCCGTCGAGTATACCGTGATTCAATACTTTGTCTTGATTGCCATGGTGGACACGAGATCTTAGACTTAGTGAGGTTGTGACTAGAGAATACAGATCACTGGTTTCTATAACATGCCCTTCAGAACAATGAAATGTTTTGTCGAGGATAGACAGATGGTTTAGGTTCAGAGCACAAATCTGTAGATCTCCGTTGAAACGGCAGCAGGACATGCATATTATCTTGAGTGACCTCGATGAGATGTTCAGCATGGGCGAGATTTCCCAGGCATCGCAATTCTCAAGCTCTAGATGTTCAAGCACATGGAATGCAAAATTCAGCAGCCTAAAGGATGCATGAGTTAAAGCGACTGTTTGGTGCCTCATTCTTTTAAGGTGCTGAGAAGAAATCATCGATCTATGATCGAATATTACTTCGGTGAAGGGAGCACTAACATGAAGGGAGGTCCCTTGAAATCTGCC
The DNA here is from genome assembly GCA_021437245.1 of Aegilops speltoides. NCBI lineage: Eukaryota > Viridiplantae > Streptophyta > Magnoliopsida > Poales > Poaceae > Aegilops > Aegilops speltoides. Next base: position 573,272,282 of record CM038143.1, read on the forward strand.
ATTCGGTAGTTATTGGGGTCCTTAATTTAATTCAACTAACTATTTTTGTGACACAAAACAGTGCAATTTATTCCATGCTATGAAAGTTTAAAGGGATACACAAATTTTTAGGGGGATAAGTAAACCAGACATGCCGTCCCACAGCTAGCGAGGACGCCCTCCTAGCAAGTCTATGTGCCTCTCGATTGCTATTGCGCTGTTCAAACTTGAAAGTGCATGACATAAACGGAGCCCTTCGCTTCTTGATCTCTTGGATTATCATGCAACATGTCCACCCATATGCTTTGTAGCTCCGAGTTCCCGAACAACTCCAAACTTTAAGATCGCGGGCTAACCCATTTCACGGCTGGCTCATGCAAACGCTACACCCGCTATAGCCGGAGATAGCGCGCGGCCACTAACCCAGTTCGCGGGAACAGTAACATGTGCATGTACACGTGCATATTTATCTCAAAAATAGGGGGTTTTCAGCAGAAAACAGAGGATTTTCTGAAGCAGAGGAAGCAAAGAGCAGAAGTTGATGGTCAGAGCTAGCTCTTGTTCTTGATCTTCATCTTCAGCTTGTTCTTCATCAACATTTGGAACCACCTGAACCTGAACCTACAACCTGAACCGTTATACCTGAACCTACAAGTTTGCAATGCAACCCAAGAGCCTGTCGTGCTGCTCTTGTTTTCCAAAGCCTTTTCCAGCTTGCTTCCTGACTGTGTACATTGAAGTTACCCGACTCATCATTTAACCATGCTTCACGCTGACACTTGGTTTTCACGTAATGCCATGCCCAGCAATCCCGGCTATTTATACATGGCCAATGGAATATGCTTGACCACCTCGGAGTCCATCGGTAACAAGTGCACATTCAGAGCTGCATGCATGACACTGAGAAAATGAAATCTGAAACTTTCGGACAAAGGCTATATGAACTGAGCACATATAGGACGTAATTTGGAATTTCATTGGGGCCACCTCTTTCTCAATTGTCCGCTCGCCAGACTATTATAGCGCTCAGTTCATATAGCCTTTAGTATCACCCTCCAAATAGTATTCACAAGTTATTTGGGACGTGACTAAATGAAGTAGAGACAAATATTGCGAGACATATTCAGGTAGGCGTGTGTGCAATACTTGGGCTTTATGAAACTGTAGAAATGACATGGTTTTTAACAGAAAAACTTGTATAAATTTCTGCAGGTAATCTACAGGGCCACTGTTTGGATCCGTATGTGGTCGTTACTCACTTCTGTGGAAGCCAGGGAGCCTTTGGTTACTGGGACTGCCCGGTGGGAGATGGTAGTTGAGGATATGTGCAAACGGTTTGGATGGTGGTCCAGTAATAGGATAGGTGTTTAGTCATCTCATTCTATTTTTGCCGGTTGTGATATATTATACTTGTTTATTTTTCTTCGGCTCTGAGTGAGCTTGTTGTGGATCATAGACTTTTTGATCACTTTGCTTAATGAAGAGGCTGCATTCATCACTCTAATGCAGAGGTCAGGGGCAATTCTCCTGTTCTAAAAAAATTGTCCGTCTAATCGGCGTGCCGGCGCAAATGGTCGGCCGGTCTCCATCTCCACATCACGCAGCACGTCTTCCCACGCGTCAAAAAGGCCCACGAACCGCTGCTTCTCCTTTCCTTATCCCCTCGCCAGCCTTCATGTCCATTCATTTCCCACCTCCTCTGCTTTTCCCCATGGATCTCAAATCAGCTCTCACCCTTCATCGTGCAAGGGCTGGGGGAGGGCATGGCCTCCACCTTCTCTATGCTTATGGCTTCGATGGGGGGCGACACTGCTAACCACTGCATGGCAGCGGCCTTGGGGCGGCGTGGCGGAGCGGGTGCTGGAGACGAGGGGCGTCCACTGGCGCTGGAGACGGTGTCCACTGGTGGTGCTGGAGACGGCGACCAGCGATGCTGCAACCAGCCGAGCATGGCGCTGCCCACCATGGGCACCGTGATCACGCGGGACAAGGGGGTGCTGCAACCGTGGACTGCAGATGTTGGATCCATGGTGCTCATATGATGGAAGCATCGACGAGAGATGCTGGAAGATGCAACTTCCATGGGTGACCACACCGACGGGTGCTGCAACCACGGTGGCAAAACGCTGGAACCATGGCGGAGGATGTTGGAACCAGTTGAGCCCGGTGCTGCGACGAGGCGGTGATTTTTGGTGTGGCGAAGTTTTTGCTGGTACCAGGTAGCGGTGGTGCTACAACCAGCCGCAAAAATTGCTGGAACCGGCATCCACCAATGAACCGGATGCGCCTTCTCACCGCGGCCAGTTTTTTGCTGGAACCAGCTCTAAGTTTTGCTGGAACTTTCTATTTTTTTGCTACATCTACTTTCTTTTGATCTCGCACCGCCGATGTGATTTTTTTGCTGGAACCAGATTTTTTTTTTGCTGGAACTTGCTACATTTTTTGCTACATCGACTTCTTCATTTGGTGGTGATGGGTGGTGTTTTTGCTACAACCAGCGGCTACAAAAGTTACATCCGCGAGCATTTTTGCTACGACCAGCAACCTGAGGGTGAGTACTTTTTTGCAAGCTCGTTGTTGGTGTGCTGCGACCGGCGACCGGCGCCACCGGAGCTGCGGCTGTCGCAACGGAGCTATGGCCGGCGTCATGGGGAGCTGCAACCGCGGGCGCACGCTGCTGCATGCACGCAACGAGAAACGCAAGAGGCGGCGGCGGCGGCGAGGACGGCGACCTGCAAGGACGATGACGACCGGTGGTGAGGGCAGTGACCGGTGGCGAGGGCCGGTGGTGCTTCGAGGCCAGGCGTGTCGCTACTCGATGGCAGCGCGATGGAAGCTTTTTTTTCTGAAAGAAAAGGACATCTGACAGAGGAAGGGGAGAGAATCATATGACTATCCGGTGTTTAATCGGACGTTGTTGGTGCGGCCGGCCCAAATTTTGGCCGGCACACCGGCGTGGGAGGTCCTATATGACGCTCTTTGCGTCAAATTGCTGGTGTTTGGCACAGAGCCTCCACTTGGCGGGCTTGTTAGGCCGTTTTCTGTTTCTACTGTTTCACGAGCGAGCGAGCGAGAACTCAGTGTTTCTGTTCACTTCCCTTCTGTCTAAGACAGAAATACCACGGTTGCAGGGATTCGAACCCAGGACCTTCCACTATACAAAAAGTTGTACTACCAATTGAGCTATCAGTCGTTAATGATTCTTGAGCAGCGCCAAGCTTAAAGAATCAAACACGCAGTGCAGTCCAAAATATATATCTTGAATTCCAAAAGCATTTTTATTAAAAAACGAAGGGATCTGTGACACACAAGCAAATTGCTGATTTGCAAAACAAAAAAATGAAATGTTTGCAAAAATCAGGAACATTTTTTTGAAACGGGAACTTTTTAAATTCCAAGGCAGAAATTGAAAACGTGAACGTATTTGAAAAATGTGAAAACAAGAACATTTTCTGAAAATTTTAAACTGAACAATTTTCAAATCTCCTAAGAAAATTAAAACATGCACATTCTTGAAAATTGCGAACAAATTTTTGGAAACGAGAACATTTTTGAACTGCCCAACTTTTTTTTGAAATTTGTGAAAGAAAGTTGAAACCGAACAATTTCAAAACTCTTGAAAAAATGAAAACATGCTCATTTTTCAAATTTGTGAACAAATTTTGAAAGCAGGAACATGTTTTGAACCGCCCGAACATTTTTTCAATTTTGTGAACAAAAATTTGATACTGAACGATTTCGAAACAACTGAAAAATTGAAACGTGCACATTTTCTAAAATTGCGAACAATTTTTTGAAAACGGGAACATGTTTTGAACCGCCCAAACATTTTTCGAAATTTGTGAACAAAAATTTGAAACTGAACAATTTCGAAACTCAAAAGTGAGAGTGTGCACATTTTTCTGAATTTTTTTGAACAATTTTCAAAAATGGGAACATTTTTTGAAATTCCTGGGCAATTTTTGAACAAATTTGGAAAGCGGAAACATATCTTTTAAATCGAACATTTTTTAGTTTGTGAACAAAATTTGAAAAGACGAACACTTTTTTAAATTCTAAAAATTTATAAAATTTCTGAACAAAAATTTGAAAGCATGAACATTTTTTTTGCCTAGGCGAACAAAAAATTGAAACTGCAGAAAATGATTTTGAAAAACATGAAACTTTTTTGAAGTTGCAAACAAATTATGAAATTCTAAACAAAGTTTTAAACCATGAACATTTTTTGAATTTTTGAACAAATGTTTAAAATGGGACATTTCATGAAATTATGAACATTTTTTGAAACAAAGCGAACAAATTTTGCAAGTTATGAAGAAAATTTGAAAACACAAACACTTTTTGTAAAAATGAACAAATTTTGTAAAATGCGAACATTTTTGAAAAAGAAAAGGAAATCTGAGAAAGAAAATAAAAATGAAAAGAAAAGAAAATCAGAGAAAAAAGAAACAAGTAAAGAAAATAAACCGTAAAGGAAACAGGGGGAGAAAAGGAAAAAATAAATGAAAAAAACAGAAAAGAAAGAAATCCCGTTCAGGGACCTTCTAGAAGGTTCCCAAAACCGTAAAAAACCGGCTGGGAACCTTCAGAAGGTTCCCAAAACCGGAAAGGCTGAAAACGCGTAGACAGGCCGGCCCAAAACCGAACGATCGCCTGATCGCCTGTGCGAAGCAGTGTCTGTTTGACGCAGAGAGCGGCGAATAGGGAATTCCTGTATCACTCGCCAAACAATTAACTGGTTCCAATTAGGGGCGTAACGTGCATGCGTTGCCCACCGAATAAGTCCATGATATCGTTATTATCAAATTATTATAAGGCCGTCGCTTGCGTGCGTTGCCCAGCAAATAAGCCCAAGATATCTCTACCCTAAAATAACTCAAATCTCAGTATACCCAGAGCCGGCAGATCGATGTGGACGCAGATGGCCGCCTCCTGCGACAAGCGCGCGCATACGGCAACGCGGTGCTGGTCGGCCACGTTCCCCGACGATCTCCTCGCCCTCGTCTACGGCAAGGTCGCCTCCCCGCGCGGCCGCTCACGCTTCGCTGCTCCTCTTGCCTCGCGACTGCAACAGGAGGAAGGCTCTTCACTGCCTCGAGGACAGTTCCCTGGTGCGCTTGTGGGTCCTCCGCGAGGACGCCGGGAGGCGGATCATAGGTGGCCACGACGGCGGCTGGGTTGCCATGCCAGTGCCAGGTCTGATCAAGATCGTGAACCTTTTCTCGGGCGCCGAGGTGTGGCTCGCCGAGAAGAACGCGCCGATCCTCTGCACGAGCCAGTACCATGGCCCCACCCGCCTTGTCGTTATCTTGAGGGTTATCTTCTCCGCGCCGCCCACCTCGCCCTGGTGTATCCTTGCCGCCATAACATGCAAGTGCGGCTTCGCACTCTGCAGGGTTGGTGGTCCCAACAGCGGGTGGACGGTACAAGGATGTCCTAATTACGGGAGGCTTGTCGACATCGCATTTTGCAACGACGAGTTCTACGGCCTACGCTGTTACAATATGACAATCGTCAAGTTTGAGATTGGCGTGAACGAGATGGTGCCCCGATAGTCATTACGGAAAGCGGATTGACGGTGTCAGGGACTACTCGAGCAGCACCAGTTTCATCTTTGATCTGCACGGCAAGCTTGGGTTAGCGTTGAAGACCCGGTGGTTGCGAAATACCCGGCCTTTCTTCAAGGTCTTCAGCCTTGTTGATAACCCTACAGGTAGACAGAAGGCACTTTACAAGCACGAGTGGGCGGAGGTCACAGACTTGGGTGACCACTCATTGTTTTTTGGGGGAGACTTTCTCTAAGGCAGTGCATGTGCCAACGAACATGTGTGGCAACGTGGAGAGAAACCACATCTACTACTCGCATCGTTGTCCGTTAGGTCAAGACGCCATCATCCCTAGTTACAAGGTATCCGTGAGAATTTTGAACAACCTTCACGGCGAGACCTCCTACAAGGAAGACGACTCAAAGAACGACATCACCAACGATGGCCTGAAGAGGATTGGGTCGGTAGGATACTTCATGAAGGGTCATTCACATGGTGGCATGTGGATTCTCCCTCCATATACTCCTATATAGCTAGTCTACACTATGTGATAGCTAGTAGTGCATTAAACTATCTATAAGAGATATCATATAATTATCTATGAAGTAGGAGAAAAGAAGAATGTAACACAGATAACAAGGTTATGTGTGATTTTGTAGACGGACGGTGGTCTCATAGATGAATAAAAGATTCAACGAGTAGCTCTTTTCTTGTGAGCATGATAAAGGCCTGGAATATTTTGGTAGAAAACAAGAAGTTTGGAAAACTCAACATGGTATGAAGTACCTGAACTTTATTTGTGTTGCTTATATGCAATTTCACCAACATGTACCATTTGGTTCCTCACAAATTCAGTGGCGATCACGACTGAATGCAGCACATTGGTGCAGAAGCTGGCACACAATAAAGGCCTCAAGACGAGTATCCCATGAACTTTTGTTTGAATGGAAGTAGGCGACAAGACAAACATACCATGCGCAGCTCGATGCAAACTGAGAACAGTATATCTAGGATGCACGTTTACTGTGGGCATGGCGAGATGTTCACCTGCACATAACATTTCTGAACTCTATTGTTGAATGTTCAGTGTTAGCTACTCACGGTTTTTCGTTGTATTTTTAGACTGAACTTGAGGATCCAACTTTTTGATGATTGCTACGCATCCATACTATAACCATGGTCATGGGCATGCATTGATGTTTCAGGTCTCATGGACTGCTAAGTCAGTTTGCTCCAGTTCCGCACAACTTTCACAAATTCCCACAGCAAAAAAAAAAAAAAGGACTTGTCTTGAAGAGAGTCGTTCTTGAAGAGACTTGCTTGGCCAAGCTTTGGAAAGCTCTATCATGGTGTTCTTGTTCTTGAAGAGAGTTGTTGGGTAGAAATAGCATTTATTGCTGCTGCTGATGAGCTGATGCTGCAACCACACAACTCCGATGCAGAATAAAACTGGACGAGGTTGATCTGTAGCAAGCCAAACAAATTTGAATGATGGATCAATGAGTGGGTGCTTACTGTATCTTGGTACCAACGTTCTATCTTTTGGGTATATCGCCCGACGCCCAAGCAATCAGTCGTTGGTTGGAAGACCTGAATCAAAATTTGATGTCTAGTTAGCTTGTCTTCAGGATTACATGTGCGTCGTCTTCAGGATTCTTCTAAGATGGGGTGATGGGCCAATTTATACCAACACTTTACTTGTATCTCTTGACATCCATGTTTCAATAAGGCTAACTAGTATCAAGTTATTCGTTGCAACCTTTTTCTTTGATATATTTTGGTGGTTACAAGCACCATTTTCATCTCCACTACAGGGACATGGAAGCGAGCACTGTATTGGATTTCTGAACGGGGTACAAAAATCAACAGTACAATATTTTTGTCCATGATCATCAATAAATAAGATTAGCCATACAATGATATTTACTCTAAATTAGAAACTACTATCAGAAGGTCTCATTTGGGTAACACAAACAACCCAGCAAGATCCCGTTCAGTTCAGTACTTGAACTGCTGGTGCTGGTCTCCTTTTCTTCTTTCCCCAGAAGAAGCAGCACAGCACATCATACTAGAAGGCATCTGCTGGTGCTGTCAATAGACTGTGTCTGACGAAAACACGTCCACGGGGTTACACGATTTTCTTTTCTACCACAGATAACAGGTCATGTACTGTCCATATTCTCAAACCCATACAAATCTCTGTACAAAACAGTTCTTAACACCATGCTCCATCCATAGCACTAACAAAAGATACAACTTAACACACCTCTTGACATGCATGCATAGATACACATCCATCGCACTAGCAAAAGTCCGCAAGAGGGGGCCCCTGGCTCCACCCCTCTGAGGGGCAGAGTCTGAGCATGCATCTGACACTACTAGTGACCTTTGATGCTGATCTCCCCGCGTGGGATGACGATCGGCAGCAGCACCTTCACCAGTGCGCTCACCCGCGGATTATCTCTGCCGCAGTAGATCACGGTCCTCTCGATGCTAGGATAACCGCCCGAAGACGATTCCTCCCTTGGTGACGGATTACGGCCAGCAGGCTTGCATTCTCCACGCTGCTCCTGGCGTTCAGCGTGTCAAAAGGCAGCAGCGTAGCACATTAGCTCAAGGTTCCAGAAGGTTCCAGGGAAAGGAACAAAACCCACACTAAGTAGGCAGATTTATCTGAAACAGCACTATTACCGTTCTGAGCTTAAGGGTCAGATACTTTAGTTTAGGCGAGCGCCGGAGAATGAGAACCAGCGGAGCAAAGTCAGAAGCCATGCACCATTCGCCCAGCACCAAGCTTGTGAGGTTGCTGAACACCGGGCATGTTTGCAAACTCCTCTCAAGTGTGGGCTTCATGCTCACCAAAGATAAAATTGACAGTAGTTAAAATAGTAATACAACATACAAGAGTAGAATCTAGTTGGTTAAGAGAACAAAGCAGATAGCGTCTTGCATAGATATCAAGAGGCAGCTAATACTGCAATAACCTACCAAGGCAATCGACAATATCAAGGTAGATGAGCACAAACATGAAGAACAGCACAATCCATCGTACCTCAGGTAATGGTGCATGCAACTTCAAGGTTGTGACTTGTGATAGGCCATCAAATACACGGTGATCCAATATTTCGTCTTGATTGCCTAGACATATTGAAACTGCAACTAGAGAATGCAGATCCCTAGTTACAAGGATACCTCCAAATGATGAGTCGAGGATAGACAGATGGTTTAGATTCGGAGCACAAATCTCATGACCTCCCTCGAAATCGCAGTGGGATATGTGTATAGTCTTGAGTGACCTCGATGAGATCTTCTGCATGGGCCAGACATTGCAATCTTGCAGCTCTAAATGTTCAAGCGCAGGGAAGTCAAAATTTAGCATCCTAAAGGATATGCTATCCAAAGTGACCATTTGGAGCCTAATTCTTTTCAGGTGCTGAGAAGGAATCATCAATCTATTATCAAAAAATATTTCTTCTCCGACGGGGAGACCATAAACATGAAGCAGACGAGCTTTATGCCTGATGGCATGACGAATCCACGTACTCCCTCCTTCCATCTATATAGGGCCTAATACGTTTTTCGAGGCTAACTTTGACCAAATATTAGAGCAATAATATATGACATGCAACTTACACAAAGCACACCGTTAAATTCGTGTGTGAAAGGAGCTTTCAATGATATAATTTTCACATTGTGCATGTCATGTACTATTAATCTTGTCAATAGTCAAAGGCGGTCTTAAAAAACGCATTAGGCCCTATATAGATGGAAGGAGGGAGTACAACATTTCTCAGCAATTGGACCACTTCTGATGAAGATCCGAGCTTCATCCAGGGGCAGAGTGCCATCCCGCAAGAGTAGCAACTGGTCCCCAAACTTCTTCTTTTTTTTGGAAAAGGGGGAGCTCCCCGGCCTCTGCATCAGGGGTGATGCATACAACCATCTTATTAAGAAAATAACATAAAGTGCGTACAGCGTACCAAAGTCTCAATGAAAAAACAGGCCACACAGGGCATAGCAGGCTAGAAACACAATCTAGCCAATAAAAATAAACGGCCACAACCGGCTGGGTGAATAGATAGGAAAACTAATTGCCTATCCTACTACATGACCGCCATCCAAACCGGTTGAAGATATCCCGAGCAACCATCTCCCACCGGATAGACCCAGAACCAAATGCTCCCTGGCCTCCATCGGAGTGAGTAAGGACCATGAGCGGATCAACGCCGTAGCTCGGAAGATAACCTGCAAAAAATGAATTCGTGATGCTCTGTTAAAAACCAAATCATTTCTGCAAAGCCAGATGGTCCACATGAAAGCACAAACCCCAACCCGAATATGTTTTGCTATTGTAGAGTCAATCCCAGATAGCCAGTTTCCAAATAAATCATTTATAGAATTCGGAGGGGTAATATTAAAAGCAATGTGGACCGTCTGCCATAAAACCTTGGCCAGTGGGCAATCGAAAAAGAGATGTCTAATAGTCTCATCTCGGTCACAGAAACTACACCTAGTAGGTCCTGTCCAATTACGCTTCAATAAGTTGTCCTTTGTAAGAATAACTTGTTTATGAACAAACCACATAAACACCTTTATTTTCAAAGGAACTTTTATATCCCAAATTTTCTTGGAAGTTGGAATGGAGCTTATATTAATAACATCAATGTACATTGACTGTACTGTAAACACTCCAGACTTAGTCAACTTCCAGCGTACTTTATCCGGTTGGTCAGAAAGATGCACCTCCATTAGTCTCCGTACTAATTGGAGCCAAACCTCCCAACGATTGCCCACTAAAGACCGACGAAACTGAATATTAAGGGGGATAGTTTGAAATACCGTTGCCACGAACACCTCACGTCGTTGGGCAATACGATATAAGGACGGATATTGAATGGCCAGAGGTGAGTCTCCCAGCCAGGTGTCTTCCCAGAAACGTGTATTGGCCCCATTACCAATGACTACTTTTGTCCTATTGAACATAAGTTGTTTAACTTTCATGAGGCCTTTCCAGAAAGGCGAATCCATCGGCCTAATTGTTACCTGAGACAACGTCCTAGTCTGGAGATACTTGTTGCGAATGATTTGCGCCCACATAGCTTCCGCACCACTCGCGAGCTTCCATAACCACTTACTAAGCAGGCATCTGTTCTTAATCTCCAGATTCTCGATGCCAAGCCCACCTTGGTCTTTGGGTCTACAGATAATATCCCACTTAGTAAGCCGGTACTTTCTTTTAAGCTCATCACCCTGCCAAAAGAAGCGGGATCGATAGAAGTCCAGTCGTTTCCTCACTCCCACTGGAACCTCAAAGAAAGATAATAGAAACATTGGCATACTTGTGAGGACCGAATTTATCAGCACTAGCCGTCCTCCATATGACATTAGCTTGCCCTTCCAGCAGCTAAGCTTCTTTTCAAAGCGATCCTCGATACACTTCCACTCTCTGTTTGTTAGCCTACGATGATGAATCGGAATGCCAAGGTATGAAAAGGGTAGACTTCCCAACCCGCACCCAAACAATTGCCTATATGATTCTTGTTCATCTTTGGCCCTCCCAAAGCAGAACAATTCGCTCTTATGAAAGTTGATCTTTAACCCCGATAATTGTTCAAAAAGGCATAACAACAACTTCATATTCCTAGCCTTTGCGAAATCATGCTCCATGAAGATGATGGTATCATCAGCGTATTGAAGGATGGATACACCTCCATCAACCAGATGAGGTATTAAACCACCCACTTGACCATGATCCTTAGCCCGTCCGATCAAAATTGCTAACATGTCAACCACGATGTTAAACAATACAGGGGACATAGGGTCTCCTTGTCTGAGGCCCTTATGAGTCTGGAAGTAGTGCCCTATATCATCATTGACCTTAATTCCCACACTTCCTTTTTGCGTAAAGGATTCTACCTGATGGCACCAAGCCTCATGAAATCCTTTCATACGCAGAGCCTGCTGAAGGAACGGCCACTTGACCTTATCATACGCCTTCTCAAAATCCACTTTAAAAATTACCCCATATAATTTTTTAGAGTGACACTAGTAGAAAACCACCCATTAGTCCCGGTTCGTAAGGGCCTTTAGTCCCGGTTCATGAACCGGGACTAATGGGTCGTTACTAATGCCACCAGACATTAGTCCCGGTTCAAAGACGAACCGGGACCAATGTAACTCCACGTGGCGATGTGCACCGAGCCCAGTCAGAGGGTCTTTGGTCCCGGTTGGTGGCACCAACCGGGACCAAAAGTCTTTTTTTTTTAAGAAAGTAGCTGCTTTAGGGGTTTTGTGGTTTATTTTTAGGTTGTTATTTATAGCTAGCTAATAGAGAGAAGTGTCCTCTCTTATCTTCGTCCTTGGTTTATCAACGCTGCTGCTATATATATGTTCATTGCACCCGCAGATATATATATGACATGGCTCATGCATGCTTTGCATCATACATCATCATATATATGTATATAATAAAGTCCTACTAATCATGCATCATCATACTACTTCTACTAGCTCGTTATTAATAATAGGTCATACGATCATCATCCTCGTATATAGTCATCGAACCCAACCCTACATATATAATTGTTCTTAGCACATGATCATCAAGATTACGGTATAGGACCTAAAACACCCTTAAGGTAAAATAGCATAAAACAATATAGACCCTGACTCTCCATTATGAAGAATGGCGATCATCCTGTCTCCAATTCTTGCCTTTCGCTGCTTATTGCTTCCAAGAAGCTCCTTACGACTGTCCATACATTTTTTCCATTCTTTGATTGTTATGTCTCCACTTCTTTTAGAAACCCGATATGGACAGTTGAGATTCGTAGGACGACCTGGTAGTATGTTCAAAACATGAAGGCTACCACGCGTATACATCGATGAGGGACACACTCATTCGGGATTATCTGTTGAAAAACATAGTAATAACCGTAGTTAGCAATGATGTACTAGTTTAGAAGTGTGCAAAAAGATGCACGGATGTTGTAATAGTAAAAAATAATCGTACCAAGGTATCTCCATGGTAGTTACCGTAGTTCAACACGTGCACTAGTGGCACGTATTGACCATAATGTTGAGGAGTTTGATTGTAGATATTGTAATTCTCAAGATCTCTACAAAATCCGACTAGATGTCGTTCTCCCGATAAGTTAATTCGCAGCCTTGATGTAGTATGTTCTGTCTACCATCTTCCGCACATTCTTTGAAGAATGAAAATAAGCTGTCAATGGAGATAAGTTGTCAACTATATATTTTGAAATAAACAATATAAATTACTTAATAACTATGTTTAGCTCACATGAGGGAAGAACTGGAGGTGTATTCACAAAGACCCAAATCGTAGGTGTCTCTTGCTCGATTGTAGGATCACCAAGATCCATGGTGATAATCATACCCTCATCAAGACCATACATCTTGCAAAATGCATCCCAATTTTGCAACCAAAATGGGTTACTGATCTGAGCATTGTACAGCTTTACTTGAAAATCCACATCATGTTCGGTACTTAGGACAATTTTTTTGTTTGAAATTTTCATGGTCTTCAAAATCCATCCTCTCCAAGACATAGCGTCTTGCAAAGCATGGGATAAGCTAGTCGAATTGAAAAAGATGAAAATTACACGTTAAAATAGTTGAAGTCGTGCTTAATTACGAAAAAAACTATTGTCGCTGCTATGCATCCGTATGAACATCGCAAGTCTCCTCGAGCTTAATGCTGAATCGCCGATCTTCCTCCAGCTCAATGAATCATCGCACATACCTCGGTCATCGTGGCACCGATCGCACTCCCAGCGATTTTCGTAAATCGGATGAGGACGACATTTCCGACCTCGTTCATAATTCAAATATTAAACTAGATCATTATTATAAATCACGGGTTGACTATAGATGATCGATGTACATACGGGTTGAATACTACATCATCTCTTGGTGTCCGTACATCATCGAATATTATCACTAATAAAACTAGAACCGTGGCGCCCGACGGTATCGGCGCTGGCGGTGTCCGGATGCCTCACCACCGTCACTGGCCCATGCGACCGCCACCAAACAAGGATCGGGTCAACAACGGGTTGCCTCCTCACCAACCTACTACGTCCCCCGAAAGGTAACACCTCCCAATACCAACCCGGCGGAGCCCAGTCCCGAACATGACCCTGATCAAGCAGGCCTCCATCGCCGACTCGACGACGACGAGGATGCGGGATAGGCATCTCGCCGACGTCGACGCGGGAACTACTTCTATATATATAGTTAAATAAAAGTAGTCTTATTAATTAAATCTATCTAGCTCAACTACTAAACACTTACTATAAATAAATAAGTAGTACTTACTAAAAACAAACTACTTCATATATAATACATATCTAAATTACTACACATCTAATCCTACAAAAAGATCTAAATTACACAATATGAACAAATATTACAGAAAAGAATCTAACATAAAGAAACTAACATAAAAAAATCTTACATAATATGAACAAATCTTTTACAGAAAAAAATCTAACATAAAAACTAACTAAAAATCTTTTACAGAAAAAAATCTAACATAAAGAAACTAACATAAAAAACTAACATAAAAATCTAACATAAAAACCTTACATAGAAAATCTAACATAATATGAACAAATTTTACAGAAAAAACTAACATAAAGAAACTAACATAAAGAAACTAACATAAAAACATCTAACATAAAAAATCTTACATAATATGCACAAATCTTTTACAGAAAAAAAATCTAACATAAAAACTAACTAATTAATTACACAATCTACATTAACTACATATCTAAATTACACAATCTAATCTAACAAAAATATCTATGAACTAAAAAAATCTAAAACAAATCTAAGAAAAATAAAAAAAAGCGACCTGCCGTGGCGGCGACGGCGTCTTGTGTGGCGCGGGCGGGCAGGCGTCTGGGCGGGCGCGTCGGCGCTGGGCGGGCGGGCGGGCGGCGACGGCGTCAGGCGGCCGGTCGGGTCGGGGAGGGCGACGACGACGTCGTTTGGCGCGGCGCTGGCCTGGCGGCGCGCACAGCAGGCAGGCGGCGACGGCGCAGGGCAGGGCAGGCGGCGGCGACAGCGTCGGGGGGGCGGCGACGGCGTCGGCGGGCGGCGACGGCGTCGAAGCGGGCGGCGAGGGACGGTGTCGGGCGGCGAGGAGCAGGAGATCGAAGTGGGGATGCGGTTACGAAATCCTAAGTGCTACTTATATAGCAAAGGCTTTTGTCGGTTAGTGGCACAAACGGGACCAATGCCCTCTTTAGTCGGTTGGTGCCACCAACCGACCAAAGACCTTTTTTCAGCAGCCCAAAGGGCGGAAGCGAACCTTTGGTCCCGTTGGTGGCACAAACCGACAAAGAGGGCATTGGTCCCGTTGCAGCCACGAACCGACAAAGCGGAACTTTGGTCGGTTGGTGCCACCAACCGGGACCAACGGACTCTGCAGCTGTTTTTTTTTAGTCCCACCTCGCCAAGCGAGAGGCACTCGCAGCTGTTTATAAGCCCTGAGTGCAGATACAATGACGAAGATGCTCAATGCTCCTGCACGTTGGTCGGCTTCAACCCTTGCGGGATACGGTAGACTGCATAGAGCTATGTGCGGTCAGATTGACACTATCGAAAGGGTTGAAGCAGATTAACGAGCATTGCGTCTCTTTTTATTTGTAATGACTTATTATAACTCAGAAAAAATAAAAAGGAGCAGAAAAGAAAAACTATATAAAAATACTCATAAATGAATAGAAGCAAAAATAGTTGTGATTAACTATAGTAAAAAGGAGCATATATGCTTATTTTTAATGGCTTATTACAACTCAGAAATAAAAAGAAAAAATAAATATAGCAGAAAAGAAAAACTATATAAAAAATACTCATAAATGAATAGAAGCAAAAAATAGTTGTGATTAACTATAGTAAAAAGGAGCATATATGCTTATTTTTAATGGCTTATTACAACTCAGAAATAAAAAGAAAAAATAAATATAGCAGAAAAAGAAAAACTATATAAAAACTACTCATAAATGAATAGAAGCAAAAAATAGTTGTGATTAACTATAGTAAAAAGGAGCATATATGCTTATTTTTAATGGCTTATTACAACTCAGAAATAAAAAGAAAAAATAAATATAGCAGAAAAAGAAAAACTATATAAAAACTACTCATAAATGAATAGAAGCAAAAAATAGTTGTGATTAACTATAGTAAAAAGGAGCATATATGCTTATTTTTAATGGCTTATTACAACTCAGAAATAAAAAGAAAAATAAATATAGCAGAAAAGAAAAACTATATAAAAACTACTCATAAATGAATAGAAGCAAAAAATAGTTGTGATTAACTATAGTAAAAAGGAGCATATATGCTTATTTTTAATGGCTTATTACAACTCAGAAATAAAAAGAAAAATAAATATAGCAGAAAAGGAAAAAAACTACTCGAAATGAGTGCAGATAAACTTATAGAGGAATTCAACTTAAATTCATAGCAATTTCAAGAGAAATCCGTATGAATTTATGCTAAATTACCTATATAAGCGCATCTATTTTCATTATCGGAGGAGCTCAATAAAGGAGAGAGGAGGGCTTATAAACCAGTCCGTTCCCTTGATTGGCGAGGTGGGACTAAACTCAGTCGCATACAGCACCAACTTTTAGTCCCGGTTGATGGCACGAACCGGGACTAATGGAGCCCATTGGTCCCGGTTCAAGCAACCAACCGGGACCAATAGGTTTGGGCTCGAGCAGGACCAATGGTCCCGGTTCGTCCCACCAACCGGGACCAATAGGTCGAGACGAACCGGGACCAATGGCCCACGGGGCCGGCCGGCCCCGGGGCTCACGAACCGGTCCGATGCCCCATTGGTCCCGGTTACGGATTGAACCGGACTAATGGGCTGGACCGGCCTGGACCATTGCCCCCTTTTCTACTAGTGTGAATTTCATGGAGCGTTTCATGAAGGACCACCACTCCTTCGAGTATGTTTCTGTCCGGCATGAAAGCAGTTTGTGATTGTTGCACTACAGAAAGCGCGATTTGTGCTAGCCTATTTGTCCCGACTTTGGTGAATATTTTGAAACTAACATTGAGAAGGCAAATTGGCCTGAACTGCTCAATTCGCACCGCCTCAGATTTTTTAGGAAGTAATGTGATAGTTCCAAAATTCAACTGAAAAAGTTGAAGATGACCCGCAAAAAGATCATGAAACATAGGTAGCAAATCCCCCTTAATAATGTGCCAGCACCTTTTATAGAACTCGGCCGGAAACCTATCCGGACCGGGCGCTTTGTTATTTTCCATTTGTGCGATGGCATCAAACACTTCCTTCTCCGTGAAAGGTGCAAGCAAGATATCATTCTCAGCCGTCGACAGTTGAGGAACATCCTCGATCCGAGACTCATCCAAGGTTACACAATTATCCTCTGGTGGTCCGAATAGCTGTCTATAGTACTCAGTGATATAATTTTTAAGATTATCCTGCCCAACAATAGTACCTTCATCCTGCTCAAGTTGGAAGATTCGTTTCTTGCGGTGTTTACCATTAGCAATGAGGTGAAAGAATTTAGTGTTCGCATCCCCATGAGTTACCTTGTGGACCTTGGCTCTCAACGCCCACTTCAACTCTTCCTCACGGAGCAGCTCTTTCAACCGCTTTTCAGCCCCATATTTAACTTGGAGCTCAGCAGGGAGCAGAATCACAGTTTCGGCTTTAGTATCTAGGGCTTGTATAATAGAAAGGAGTCTATCCTTCTCAATCTTATACATCCCACTTAAGTGCTTAGCCCACCCCCGTAAGAAGCTTCTTAAGTGCCGTATCTTATTCTGCCAGCGTTGAACCGCCGTCGAACCTCCAACCCCCTTTGCCCACTCCCTGGCAACCAGGTCAAAAAAACCTTCACGTTCGAACCATGCCATTTCGAAGGAGAAGTTGTTTTTGTTTCCCACATAATTTGACTCCCCAGAGTCCACAAACAGTGGCGTGTGGTCAGATATGCCCCTAGTTAAAGCTTGCACCGTGACCAGAGGGAACTTCTGTTCCCATTCTACGCTGGCTAGGACTCGGTCAAGCTTCTCATAAGTCGGAGTAGGCAACGCATTGGCCCAAGTAAACTTTCGACCAGAGAGTTCAATCTCCCTCAGATCCAAACTCTCAATAATAGTATTGAACATGAAGGACCATCTACCGTCAAAGTTATCATTATTCTTCTCCTCTTTTCTCCGAATGATATTGAAATCACCTCCCACCAACAGGGGAAGCTGCTCGGACCCACAAATGCGAACAAGATCCGCCAGAAACTCTGGTTTAAGTTCGGGCTGCGCTGCTCCATACACCGCCACCAAAGCCCAATCGAACCCATCGAGTTTGGACCGGACCCGAAACTTAACCGCAAAATCTCCCATGACCACACTCCTGACTTCAAGAGAATCGCATCTCACTCCCAAGAGGATGCCCCCCGATCGCCCTCGTGGCGGAAGGCAATGCCAATCGAAGTCAATACCACCGACAAGAGAAGAAAGAAATTGAGGAGCAAAATTATCTCGTCCTGTTTCGGAGAGAGCAATAAAATCTAATCTATGCTCCAAGGACGCCTCAGCAAGAAACCTTCTTTTAGCCAAGTCCTTAAGACCTCTGCTATTCCAGAAGATACCTTTCATTGCTCATCGTGAAATTTTTTAGCCGTACGAATCCTAGCACTTCTACGTACAGCGGATGCTGGATACACCTTCCGCTTCCATTTACGCTTAGGTTTGTCAATGTCCACCATCCGGTCCTCATCACCGGGCTGTGGCGGTGGAAGGACCTCAACCTCTACGTTGTCCTCCTCCTCATCTGACTCATTAAAGGATGGTGCTAGATCCGCACACAGGGAGTCCAGCACTCTCACTCCCAAAGCATTTATCTCAGCGTCATTCATAGGCCTAACCGCCGCTAAATTGCGAATGGTTTCTAAAGCTCGGTCCGCTTCCAAGTCCAGAAGATCATTAACCGAGTTGGAAATTTCAGCGTTATTATCCCCCAGAGAAATCCCAACTTGATTCGCATTATGAATAATCTCATTTGAAGAAAAATGCAAAATAGATTTGGATAGATTAACCGACATACCCGTAGTGGCCTCGATACCATGAAGCTTGGCCGCCCTCGAAGCGCACCTCTGCTGCATATCGTCCACCTCCGGATCATCGGTGAGGCGGGAACTCATCCGCCGCCCCTCGGAGACCGGGTCCGGGATCCCGCCAAAAGCGATAACCTCCTCCCGAGAGGCATCAGCCGCGCGATGAGTCGGCCGACTCCCTCCTCCCGGGGAGAGCGGGCCAGGTACAGAAGGTGCCGGGACCACCCGTCCGGTCACCTCCTCCACCCCGACCCTCGAAGCTGGTGGCGGCGCCATCCCGCAAGCCGCAAGTGAGGGAGGGCCCGGAGACGCCTTCCCCAGCCCCCCTCCCGCCGACGCAGCTGTCGCCTCCTCCAACAGGACCGAAGGAGATGGGTTTGGGGCCTCCTGCCCCATACCTCCTCCCGCAGAGCCTGTCAGCGCCTGAATCACCGTCGTCGCCGGGGCCACCTGCCCCAGACAATCACCCAGCCGCCCGGCAGCAGACGGGGCAGCGAGCCGCCCTCCCGAAGAGGACTCCTCCCTCTCCTGGGCCCTGCTCAAGATCGTCGAAGGAGGATGAATCGAGGACTCCAGCCGGCGATCCACCTCCAAGCTCATAGCACCGGCCTGCAAGACAGACGAAGCAGCACCACCAGAGGGAGGCGAGAACGCTATCTCCAAACCTCCCTCCTCACCAGAAAACTCCACACTGGGACCCTCAAAGTCCAAAGCTGGTAAGGAGTGCTCGAACACATCAGAAGACTCCACCCGCTCACTCCAAAGCCTCGGTGGTGCCGAGGCAGGCTGAAAGGTACCAAACCTGAGAGTGGTCATCGGCACCTAAGAAGTATGTGCCGTTTCCCCTCCGGTATCCTTCACCACGGACCCCTGTCTCTCGACCTCCCGACCAGAGTCGTCTACCTGCGGCTCCTTTCGGCTCCCATCATCATCACCTTCGTGCATATCTACATCCACAGCAGTAGGTGTGTCGGCAAACAGACTATCATCCTCGAACTCAATCTGAAGATTATACACCTGTCCGCGATAAGCCCACTTCACCACGTCCGGAACATACTCAATGTCCAGGATGCTGACAAGGATGCGAGCCACCCCCTGAGCTCTAGTGAAAACCATATCCACTCGCTCAGGCTTTCCAACCAAAACTGCCATACTAGCAACTACCCTGGCATCCTGCAAGGGCTTGTGTGGAGCCCCCGAAAACCGCAACCAGGCCTGTGTAAGTGGCTGACCCTGCGGCTCACTCAACTTCCACTCGTGAAACTCAAGAATGCCATTAGTACCTGACACCTTACACATCCCGAAACTCAACAGCCTCTGCAAATTTTCCACTAACGGAAACTCTACCCTGAACGAATTTGGCTCGAGACTGACTAACTCCCATATGAAGTCCCCCGGTGCCAGCTCCCGGAGCCGCTGAACAATTTGGGCCTCGGAAACTTCACCTTTAGTCACCTTGACGATACCCGAAGTCAAGTTGCGCACCTCATCCGAGACCTCCTTCTCCACCGGAGACTCAAAGAACGTGAGCTCTGAGCAGAACACACCATACATCATAAGATTAGGTACCTGCTCTCTCAAAAGCGGACAAACCCCTGACTCATGGTCCGGCTTGCCACACGTATCACATAATGCTGCCACACACTCAGCAAAGAAGTGGCCTTTATTGCCACAGCGATAACACAACATTCTTTCTTTCTTTCGCGCATACTTTGCTGCCCTGTCCAGCTCTGTCTTTTCAGAATCCTCCACAGACAACACCTCAACCTCAGCAGGACTGGCAGGAACCGCCTCTGCCAGAGCCGTAACAACCTCCATAGCCTGACCAGTCAACTCAGTCTGGTTAGTCTCGACAGCACCCGGCAACTGGTCGACTACAACATGCTGCTGCCTTGGGCGGTAGCGACCACCACGACCGCCCCGTCCACCACGGTAACCCCGAAAACCACCACGGTTCCTGTTAGCTGGCCCTGACGCCCCTTCGACGAAGCCTCCTGTGGGCCCCAAAAACGGTCGCTCGGTCGAACCATCACTTTGCCAAGCGTACCCCCGCCCACCACCTGTGGACGAGGATCCCCTGTGCTGCCCGTCACCATACGCATTGAGACCGTCATCACCCCACTGACCACGAGGTGCCGTCGAGTCACCTCCCCTCACCTGCACCTGGGCCTGCGCCAGAACCGGAGCAGACGTAGACGGCGCTTGCCTAGACACGAAGTGAGGGGGTCTAGCCCCGACCTGCGCCGCCGTAGGCCGCGTCTGGCTAGCCAACTCCGGTACCAGCGGCCGATGCGCCTGGGTGCCCCTACCAGCAGTAGCCACTGGGATGGGCGCCGGAGGCCGAGGGCCACCCCGACCGCCCGCTGGGTACGGCGGTCTACCCGCAGGAACGCCACGGCCGACGCCAGCAGGCCTGGGAACGCCGGCGTGAGCCCCCTGGTTCGGGAACGGAGGAGTCGCCGCTGCCCGCCCGCGGCATGCCCGAACGGCCCCTACCCGAGGTCGCGTCGCCACCTCTACCGCCCGCCGCCGGCGGCGGCAAGGCCCCACGTCCCGCACTGCTCGGGATGATGGCCTGATCGCCGGCCTTCGCCGGAGGAAGGTTTCCGCCCGCCATGCTCACAAGCCCTGGGATCCGTCGCGCACGACCAGAGCCCTGCTCGGCGAACGATCGCGCCCGGGGTTGCCGAACCCTAGCGCTCCTCGACCGAAGCACCACAGAATTGCCGTGAATCGTGCATGTGGGCGAATCTATCAGCCCAGACTCACGTACCGGAGCAGCCTGGGTCTCAAGCCCAGAACCAACCGGCCTAGGGTCCGGTTCACTTAGAACCGGCCCGACCTTCCGGCCCACCAGAGCGCAGCCCACGAGGGCGTTCAAACGCCTCGCCCGCTGCAACGAGATCGGGATCGGGCTCCTCGCCGGCGATCTCACCATTGCCGCCGCCGGCACACCGCCCGCACGAACCGGCCGTTTCTTCCGCTTAACTTTAACCCATGAATCCGGATGAATCAAATCAAACAAGGTGAGATTTGGCAAACTAACCTTAGGCAAAGGTCCCTTCCAGGGACGAATCGCTGTCGCCGCCGTTCGACGGTGTATCACCCGCCGGACCATCTCGTTCCTCTCCCCGGCATGGAGCCCCACCCTCGCCGGATCTTCAACCGGTAGCACCCGATCCACCGTCGAGGCCACCTCATCTTCATCGTAACCAGCGTGAAAAAACTCACAGAAAAGGTCAGAAGGCGTGGGGGTTGGTGGATCCTCGTCGTCGTCGTCCGCCTCTTCGTCGTCGGCTCCGGCTAGGGCCCAAAACCGCCCGCCGACCCCAGCCCCAGCCCCCGAGGACATGATCCGGCCGGCCGCCGCCCGGCGAGCGGCGCCGATCAGGTCGCCCTCGGAGTCGCCCTCGGAGTCGCCCTAGGAGTCGCCCTCGGAATCCTATTTTATTGTTGTGGATAGCCAATCAAGGTCCCCAAACTTCTGCAGCCTGTTCTGATCAAATTTTCTCTTCTTTAGATCATCACCACCATTCACAAAGTCCTTGTAATCTAGGTGGATGAACGGCACAGAGGCCCACAGATAGCGCCACCTTGGCGAGAGCAAGCTTGTGCGCACGACTTCTGGCATTGGCAGGAAGGACATCACGAGATGGAGCAGCGGGTCTGGGAGGCTGCTGAGTCTGTCAACACTGTGTGCTGCTAGTCCCCGTGACCTCTTGGAACTTGACGCCACAGTTGACATTTTATCAAACAGATGGGCTGCATGAATCCAGCAAGTCAAATCATCATTCATCAAATACACACTGCACAAATTTTGAGAACGCATACGTGAGATAGAAGATGGTCCGCTACATCATACGATGACTCATATGTATCTACCAACCAATGGTGTCACCAAAAGATAAAGGCATAGCCATACATTACAGGATTATCGATAAACTCTCAGAAGGTAATAAAAACACACATGTTTGTTGAAATATCTCATGTAGGCCATGGGCCGGCGCATATACTTCTGGTATAGGGTTAGTTGGTTAGAGATATACTAGTATCTAGTTTAAACTCTTATCTCTCTCTAATCTCTCTTGTACTCCAAGTTATGTATGCGCTCATGGGATAAGCCCCATCGTTATCAATAAATACCCGCGGCCCTCTCTCGAGAGGGTAGAACGCTTTCGTCATATTTTCTATATGGTAATCAGAGCATCCTCTTCCTCCACGTTCTGAACCCTAGAAACAAATCCCATCTACACCAAAAACCCGATGGCGTCTTCATCATCAACCCCAGCTGGTTCCGGCCTTGGTTCTCAGGTCTCGGAGAAGCTGACCAGGGAGAACTATCTCCTGTGGAGGGCACAGATCCTCCCCCACTTCCTCGGCGCAGGGCTCTATGGCTACCTCGAAGGCTCCATCACCGCGCCAGAGAAGCTCGCCGTAGTCAAGGACAAGGACGGCAAGGATCAGACGATCCAAAACCCAGCATATGACGCATGGATCAGGCAGGATCAGCAGGTCCTCGGGCACATCCTGAACAACCTGACAAGAGATGTGCTCGTCTCCGTCGCCTCCATCCGGACTGCTCACGCACTCTGGACAAGCCTCGGTAACATGTTTGCCTCACAGTCTCGTTCACGCATCAATAACCTTCGCATCTCCCTCGCCAATGCTCAAAAAGGTACCCAATCTGCTGCGGCATACTTCTCCCGGATGAGAGGCTTCGCAGATGAACTTGCTGCGGCCGGGAAGCCACTGGAGGAAGATGAACTCGTCTCCTTCATTGTCGCGGGGCTGGACCTCGACTACAACTCTGTGGTCCCAGCCCTGGACGCCCGCACCGAGCCAGTCACCGTCGACCTCCTCTACTCGCAGATCTGCAACTTTGATCAGCGAGTGGAGCTCTTCACGGGCGGCGCCGGTGGCGGAGGATTCAAGTCCTCTGCTAACACCGCCGCACGTCGTGGTGGTCCGCCGCCTCCTCGCGGCAAACAGCAGCAGAAGCAAAACGGTGGCGGCTATGGTGGCTACAACAAGAAGAAGCAGGGTGGCGGCGGGCGTCCTTTCTACAACAACAACAAGGGCGCCCGATCAGGTGGTGCACCAGGCGGTCCCGGAGGTCCAGGAGGCCCCGGTGGCCCTGCACCTGGCAACAACAACGCACGGGGGAATGATCCCATCCAGTGCCAGATCTATGGTAAGCTTGGCCATAGTGCCAAAGATTGCTGGTACAGGTTCGATGATGATGCACTGGAAGAAAAAGTTACTGCTGCTGCCCAGTACGGGGTGGATACGAATTGGTACGTCGACAGTGGGGCGACCGACCACCTCACAGGAGAGCTGGAGAAACTAACTGTCCGTGACAAGTATCGCGGGCAAGATCAGATCCATGGTGCAAACGGAACAGGTATGAGAATAGATCATGTTGGTCAGTCAGTATTACATACCTCTAGCCGACCCATTCATCTTAAAAAAAATTCTTTATTCACCTCATGCTAGAACAAATCTCCTCTCTGTTCATCGCATTGCTTTGGACAATCATGTTTTTCTTGAGTTTCATCCTTTTTTCTTCTTGATTAAGGACCAAACAACGAGGAGAATTCTCTACAGAGGTAGATGCGTTGGTTGGCTCTATCCGTTGATTCCGCATGTTAGGAGTTCAAATAAACAAGGTCTTGGTGTCACCACATTATCTTGGGCAAGGTGGCATGATCGTCTAGGGCATCCTTCTTTTACTATTGTTCATCGTGTGCTTAGGAAAAATAAGCTCCCGTTTGTTGGTGAGCCTAGCAATGAAATAGTTTGTGATTCATGTCAGAAAGGAAAAAGTCATCAGCTTCCCTATCCCGTGTCAACTAGTGTTTCTTCCAAACCATTAGAACTCATTTTTTCTGATGTATGGGGGCAAGCACCTCTTTCCGTTGGCAGATACAAGTATTATGTAAGCTTTATTGATGACTATAGCAAGTATACTTGGATCTATCTTATCAAGAATAAATCTGATGTGTTTCAAGTCTTCCAAAATTTCCAAGCAATCGTTGAACGAAAATTCAATAGTAAGATTATCTCAGTTCAGTCAGACTGGGGTGGTGAGTACGAAAAATTGCACCCTTTCTTCCAAAAATTAGGGATTTCTCACCATGTTTCTTGCCCTCATGCTCATCAACAGAACGGCTCGGCAGAACGTAAGCACAGACATATCGTTGAGATTGGTTTGTCCCTCCTTGCTAATGCATCTATGCCCCTCAAGTTTTGGGATGAAGCTTTTCTCACTGCCACTCATCTTATAAACATCCTACGTAGTCGAGTTATCAACTTTGAAACACCCACCGAACGTCTCCTACACAGTACACCAAACTATGCTTCTCTTCGTGTTTTTGGGTGTGCGTGTTGGCCAAACCTACGGCCATATAACTCGAGAAAGCTTTCTTTCCGGTCAAAACGGTGTGTGTTCATTGGGTATAGCCCTCAACATAAAGGGGTCAAGTGCCTTGATGTTTCCACCGGTCGGGTGTATATCTCCCGTGATGTCGTTTTTGATGAGACAGTCTTTCCGTTTAGAGATCTCCATCCAAACGCCGGCGCTCTCTTGCAAAAAGAGATTCTCCTTCTTCCTGCTCATCTTTCCGGCTTAGATCAAGGGAGCAACAATACTACTGATCACATGAATAATTCTCATGCTACTAATCCTATTGATGGTGCAGAAAGTACAGAAATTTTTCCTGCAGAAAATGGCGCTGAAAACAGTGCATATCAGCCCATATTTCATGCTCTGGAAGAAGACGAATGCACGCGACACGAGGATGATTCGCCTGCGCCTGTGCATGCCTCGGGATCCGCAGGCGAGCGATCCCATGCAGATACGCCGCCGCCAGCGCGGCATGATTCTGCCTCGGGACGCACGGGCGGCAACGGCTCATGCGGGGCTGAAGCGAGCCGCTCTCCACCCACCACGCGTGCAGCGGGTCCATGGCTGTCCCCCACTCACGCGCCTGAGGTGGGTCCCGACGCACGTGCAGACGAGGCTGCGTCAGACGGCGACGCGGTCGCTGCCTCGCCCGCCAAGTCCAGTCGGGGATCTCCCTCTGGTTCGCCTGATGCAGGATCCTCATTGGGATCGCCACCGCGCAGGCCTGCACAAGCAGGTGTGGGATCTTCTGCGCTCGGGCCAGGAGGCGCTACACGCACCAGCACGCGACTTCAAACAGGGAAAATTCAGCCTGTAAATTACAAAAATATTTTGAAATTTGGTTTAACCTGTACAACAGGGGAGCCACGTTCGGTTGATGAAGCCTTGACAGATCCTAAATGGAAGAAGGCCATGGAAGAAGAATATATGGCTTTGAGGAAAAATGAGACGTGGCACTTGGTTCCACGTAGCCAAGGTAAAAATTTGATAGACTGTAAGTGGGTTTATAAAATTAAAAGGAAAGCAGATGGCACGGTTGATAGATACAAGACCAGGCTAGTGGCAAAAGGTTTTAAACAGAGGTATGGAATAGATTACGAGGATACCTTTAGTCCGGTTGTCAAAGCTGCTACAATCAGATTGGTTTTATCTGTTGCTGTGTCTAGGGGATGGAGCCTACGACAGTTGGACGTGCAGAATGCGTTTTTGCATGGTGTTCTGGAAGAGGAGGTTTACATGAAACAATCACCTGGGTTTGAAAACAAGAATGCACCTTTCCATGTGTGTAAACTTGATAAGGCCCTTTATGGTCTGAAACAGGCCCCAAGAGCATGGTATCATCGCTTGAGTATGAAGTTGCAAGCTATTGGTTTTGTTCCTTCCAAGTCTGATATTTCATTGTTTATTTTCAACAAGTCCAAAATAACAATGTACATGCTTATTTATGTTGATGATATTATCATTGCAAGCTCATCTGATGAAGCAGTGACAGCACTCCTAAAGGGCCTGGGCTCTGAGTTTGCTTTGAAAGATTTGGGAGATTTGAACTTTTTTCTCGGTATTGAAGTAAAAAGGAACAAAGATGGTATTGTCTTGTCTCAGGAAAAATATGCTAATGATCTCTTGAAAAGGGTTGGAATGCAGGATTGCAAGCCTTCGCCAACTCCATTATCCAGTTCAGAGAAACTGTCCTTGTATGAAGGAGAGATCCTAAGTCAGGAAGATAGCACTCGATACCGAAGTATGATTGGTGCACTTCAATATTTAACTCTTACTAGACCTGATTTATCTTTTGCCGTAAATAAGGTATGTCAGTTTCTGCATGCACCTACCACCTTGCACTGGACTGCAGCTAAGCGTATTTTGAGATATGTGAAGTATACAGTAAACGTTGGACTATTATTCAGCAAGTCTAAATCCACACTTGTCAGTGCATTTACTGATGCTGACTGGGCTGGCAGTGTTGATGATAGACGGTCCACAGGTGGCTTTGCAGTCTTTCTTGGTCCAAATTTGATATCATGGTGTGCAAAGAAACATGCCACTGTCTCTAGGTCTAGTACAAAAGCTGAGTATAAGGCACTGGCTAATGCCACTACAGAAATTATCTGGCTTCAGTCTTTGCTGAAGGAACTTGGAGTGATACAAGTGCAAACTCCTTGTTTATGGTGTGATAATCTTGGTGCCACTTACCTTTCTGCTAATCCAGTGTTTCATGCCAGAACAAAACATATCGAGATAGATTTTCATTTTGTCAGAGAACGTGTTGCCAACAAGGAGTTGGACGTTCGATTTATTCATTCTGGAGATCAGATTGCAGATGGTTTTACCAAGGCGTTGCCTACAAGGAGCTTTGAGAATTTTAGACCTAATCTCAATTTGATCAAGTTGTGATTAAGGGGGTGTGTTGAAATATCTCATGTAGGCCATGGGCCGGCGCATATACTTCTGGTATAGGGTTAGTTGGTTAGAGATATACTAGTATCTAGTTTAAACTCTTATCTCTCTCTAATCTCTCTTGTACTCCAAGTTATGTATGCGCTCATGGGATAAGCCCCATCGTTATCAATAAATACCCGCGGCCCTCTCTCGAGAGGGTAGAACGCTTTCGTCATATTTTCTATAATGTTCACCTAGTTATTTTCTTTGGCAGTATCAGACAACCTAGTAAATTCATTTTATTATGCACGAAGAATAAGAAAGTGTTGTTGTTCGTCAAAAAGGGACATACTTCTATCAGGAAGGGAAAGGTGAAGCAGATAAGAGCAAAAAAAAAAAGTAAGTTTGGAAACTTTAATTCTAACAATGTCCTTTTCCAGCGCTCAAGTAGCATACCATAAGAACAAACTGAACATTCTAGAAAAATACTCCGATAAGTTGTCCCAAAACTGAAAATGGAAGAACCGGCCTCGCCGGTGATATCTCTAACGGGGCGACCGGCCGCGACGTCCCTGAACGCGCCGAGAACGATGTCGAAGTCTTTACCCCGCCAGATGTTCCGTCGGGCCCTTCTGTTGTAGCGGGCGCCGTAGGCGCGAAGCTGCGCCCTCGTCGCCGGCGAGCCGCGGGGTAGGGATGCCGTTTGCGCCGATCCTCTCTGGCCCTGGCACCTTGGACGCCGCCGGCACCATCAGGCGGAACAGTGCCAGGTCCTTGGTGTCGTCGATGGTCAGGCTGGACGGCCAGAAGCCGCCCGGCGTCGCGTCGTCGTCGGAGTCACTCGACGACATCGGCGGTGTGGGCTCTCGTCGATGGCGTGTAGAAGAGGGGGTGGGTAGGGTGGAGTGGAGAAGGCTGACGCGGTTTGAGCTTATATAGCGGGCGGGGCGGGGTTGGGGCGTCGGTGGCGCGCGCCGAGGGGGGGGCAGCCCAACGGGGCGGTGGGCGGCGGGCAGCCGGTCGCGGCAGATGAGCGGTCGCGTCAACGTGGCAGCCGATGCGTCGGGAGCGTGCGGCACGCGGAGGTACACGGACGGCCTGAGGCAAAAGGCAGGCGACAGTAGCCAGTCGCCGCACGCGCGGCAGCGGAGGGTGGGGCGTACGAGGGCATTAGGCGGGCGCCCCGAGGGGAGGTGGCGGCCGATGCGTCGGTCGCACTCGGCGCGAGGAGGCGGCGATTGCATGCACGCCGCATTTACTGCGGCCATGCATGCAGGGCAGTTAAGGCATGACGAAACGGGCGTCCGCGCCACGTCCACGCGCATGTCCACACGGGTCAACACAGCCTTTGTCGTGAATGCGGTGCGGCTTACGAGGGCAGCATGTCGTGAGGCCGGCTCGCATTGGAGCTGTGGCCTCGTGTCGGCTGCTGCACGGCTCGGCTCGCACCGCAGCCCCATATACAGGCGCGCGGGGGTATCTGCGTGGACCGGGCAAATATATTTTTAATTAAGACGATCGTGCCCCTCGCAGCGAAGCGTATGGACAAATTTCAGCCCTTGATGTGTTTAAGGAGAGTGTACTGAAGCAGAACTCATCGGACCAATATATATTCTACTTATGGTCGAAAGAAGAAAAACCTGTAAAATAATCAGGCTGCTAGCTGAAAAATGGCCTCATTAAAACAAATTTAAGCAGCATCAACTCAGTGAAGTAGTAACGCACCTCACATACTTAGCCGAGATCGAGCTAGCAGTCGCAAGATTAAGGTAGCACCGCCACTAATGTTCTTGAAGATATTTAGTACTTGAAGCAGCTGGATCTCAATGTACCACCTCAATTATTGATGGATAGAGACCAGAGATAGTTTATCGTTTGCATACCTAACGATTTGACTCGTTCAACAGAAACGTGAAATGGTCTTGCTAGGATTACCACTGTCAGCTACTACTCCCTCCGTTCGGAATTACTTGTCTTGGAAATGGATGTATCTAGAACTAAAATACGTCTAGATACATTCATTTCTGCGACAAGTAATTTCGAACGGAGGGAGTATATGTTAGCAATAACATCTCAATCTATACTCGCAAGCTGTTTAAGTAAACGAAAGTTGTGCACAAGTTGTGAAAGGAATACTATGTATGTAATAGGGAGTACCGTTGTCGGATCGCGATCCCAATCATATCACTGCCAAACGGCTTAGTTGTTACTAATCAGAGTTGTTATGATGTACTCCCTCCGTTCCTAAATATAAGTCTTTCTAGAGATTTCACTACGGACTACATACGGAGCAAAATGAGTTAATCTACACTCTAAAGTATGTCTATATACATCCGTATATAGTCCGCATTGAAATCCCTAAAAAGACTTATATTTAGGAACGGAGGGAGTACTTCTCATGCCTAGCTAAACAATGTTTGGTTTCCATAATTCAGTAGAAAGCACTGAAGCAGACGAGTATTGAATCGGCAGCACACTAACTCATTTGGATCGTATGTTTATTTTACAGAGTACGGTGGAGGTGGAGCTTAATGGATGGGTGCGTGTCATCTGTCTCATAGTGTTAAAAATCGTGAGCCACAGAAAGGGCGCTCTGACGTGTCCTGCCGACAGTTGACCCCTGACTCATGTTGTAGTGCCGTGTATTCATTTCATGCCGGCCGGTATAGTATATATGGATGTAGTCACCCGACCTCATTTGTCGTGTATATATGGAGTATAGTATTTAATCGCAATTTAGTAGTAGTATTCGCCTTCTACTACCGTGGCCTCGGCCTTTCTTGCGTTGCTTGTCGTTGCTCTGACCCCTGGCCAGCGCGTCGGACTAGAGTACCATGCGCGTGTGGTCGCCATGACAAGGCCGTGTGTGCGCGTGGTTGTTACTTTTACATCTAGGTGCTGGTACCGGGTTGCCAGAGTGCGCAACCTTATAAGCCGCCCGCGCTGGAGAGCAATGCAGGGTTCAGTAGCTAGCTAGCTAAGCAGCCATGCTCAACCACTCAATGGCTCGCATAACAACCATCTTGGGGGAGGTGATGGCGGCCGCAGCGGTGGCGATGCTGACATCGGCGCTCCTCGCCGGAGCAGAAGTTTCTCCGGCGGAGGCGCAAGGGATGCCCAACTGCGACATCACTTGTGGCAACATGAGCGTGCCGTACCCGTTCGGCATGGGCCCGGCCAGGTGCTACTGGCCAGGGTTCAACTTCACCTGCGACCCACCGCACAAGCAACCCGCCGCGGTTGATGCTGGGCAACGGCACCCTCCAAGTCCAAGACCTCTACCTCTGGTCCACATCAGTGGGCAGTGGCTGTCATACGCACAGGCGACATAGAAGTCGACCTCAATCAATGGTGACGGCATGCTCGGCGGCGGCTTTACGGCTGACGGGCCCTACACCATTTCATCCAACCAGCTCATCTTGGTAGGCTGCAATGTCCAGGCGACGCTCAAGAATGGTGATGTGACCATGAGCAGCTGTTCTTCTTTCTGCAAAAAGGGCGATGGAATCTCCCAAGCGCAACCCACACTTGAAGCAGGCAGGCAATGCTCTGGCAGTGGCTGCTGCCAATCAGACATCGTCTTGGACCCTGCGGAGGTTTTTTTTTTTTTTTTTTTGAAAAGGGGGGATTCCCCAGTCTCTTGCGAGCCCAGGCTGGTTCACCCATCCATCGGTCTACCGTGAGCTGTTACGAACAGACGCCCCAGCCTCAGCGGATGCGATGCAAGTTCCTTTTCAGCTGGACTGGGAGGTCGTTGGCCATGGCGCAGAATGCTCCAACGTCTGCAAGAGCAATCACAGCGAGTGCACAAAGGGTAAGAGAGGCTACACATGCTCCTGCAAAGACGGCTACCATGGGAATCCCTACATAACCGATGGATGCAAAGGTCCGGTCTTTGTTTATAGTACCTTCTTTTCCTGATTTGAGACGAGCAATAAATTTTAGGGGTTTCTCTTTGCTTAATGCATGTGTTGGTTGGTTCGGCTATGTGTAGATATCGACGAGTGCAAGGATGAAGGGTACGACAGGTGCTATGGTGATTGTACCAATTTGGATGGATCATATGATTGCCGGTGTCCGCCAGGAACCCATGGCGAGGCTACCCTGCCCAGTGGTTGCTTCAGTTCCATCTCGGGTAAGCAATATTGCGACAACCTCTTTTAATTTTATTATCGATATGAAGGTGGATGAGAGATGAACAAAAAAGAACAGATCATGCCCATCCTTCAACAATTGCAAAAAGAGCATAATATCAGTTTAGACTTCCCTCCAGAACATCAAAACTGAAAGTTCGCATCAAAGGCCGAACAAGAATATTGAAACATTCTTGCCCCAACTTAAAAACGAGCAAATGATTTCTACAACTCACCACTTGTGACAAACCATTTGGATATAAAAACCTTTGCCAGCAAATCTATGAAACTCTATTTGCAGGAAAAACTTTTGATAAAAAAAATATAGCAGCAATGATGTTTAAAATATTCATCCGATTAACCGCGTACAAATTTTGCACCATATAAGTACAAACATTATAAATTTACAAACATTCGATCTGTATCACGATCACTTTACATCCTAATTACGGCCTCCTGTCAGAGGTGATAGTGGTACTTTCTCAAATGCATCAAAAATTGAAGACAATGAATAATTAGTGACATTGTTACTTTCTCAAATAGGTAACTGCAGAACGTCCTGCGGTAACATAGACGTGCCGTACCCCTTCGGCATTGGCTCTGCCGAGTGCTACTGGCCAGGGTTCAACCTCACCTGTGATACAAGCCAACAACCAGAAAAGCTACTCCTAGTCCTCCACGACCTTGTCTACAGGATGGCTAACACCTTCACCGTGACGGAGATCTCTCTCCGGAACAACACGGTGCGCGTCCTCTACACCAATGCCATCAAGGATATCAATCCCAAGGACTCAACCAGTATTATAATTACTGGTGAGTGGTGACTACTCGGCAGCGCCATACTCGCTATCGACCGGCAATGAGTTCATCCTTTCGGGCTGCAATCTCCAGGCAACGCTTAGCGTGGATGGCTCTGAGGATTTCATCAGCGGTTGTGCCTCCTTCTGCCCCAACAACGTTACCTACGCCGAGAGGGCATTGCGGCGTAGAGACAGAAACTGCTACGGCATAGGCTGCTGCCAGGCGCATATCTCCATGTCCTCCAACGGCTTGCCCATGTGGTGGATATATGAAACAGTCAGCAAGAACGGTGACCAGGAGTTGATATCGCAGCCTGCATACATGCTAATCGCAGAGCAGGGGTGGTTCGATCACCAACGGTTGTCCAAAGAGATGGCGGGGCGGGAGGAATCAGAAGTACACGAGATACATGTTCCGCAAGTTCTGCAGTGGGAGGTCATGCAGGACTTACCACGATCAGCTGACATGAAGGCGCATCCGGGCTGTCCAGCGGAGGTAGCCCTCAAGCTCTGCAAGAGCAAGAACAGCTACTGCAAACGAGGGACCAGAGGCTATTTATGCCAGTGCATGGATGGCTACCAAAAGCCCGGCAGCAACCCCTACCTTGCTGATGGATGCAAAGGTTAGAACATGTATATACAACAAATTACTTTTCTTGGATTTATCTGGATATGGATGTATCTAAGGCTAAAACGTGGGTGTATCTAGACAAATCCAAAACAAGTAATTTGGGATGGAAGGAGTATGTGTTTGCGCTATTAATTTCTTTATTCTTCTATAGTTTTTAACCAAGTGCAATTCACTTTTATCTACAGGTGGCCGCAAGCCTTTATCTACAGGTGAGCAATGCTGTTTAATTTCACATCAAGACAAGTATGTATTCCAGTTGGTATTTGTTTCAAGCAATACATATTGGCATTCTAAATATAAGACGATGGGGGCAGTTTAGACACTAATCGACTTAATTTGCTTCTTCCCATGAAAATGATTGCTTGTTGCTCGTAATTAATAAGAAGAGAACTTGGTGTATGTTTCTTGGTCCAACTTGAACTCTGACATTTAAAATTATTTATCTCAAACCATGAACTTCCTGAAACCAATTTTCTTCCTGTCATATGAACTCACTGAGCCAAAAAGTTACTTGAGTGAACTTATTTGATTGCTCTGCTGCTGACTAACTTAGACCAAGCGTATAATTCTATGATCTCATGATAGGTAAAATGAATAATGCTATGTACATCTTTGTAGGTATATTCCTCGGCATAGGAGTTGCTGTTGGGGCAGGCATCATACTATTTCTTCTCGCTGGGTGCTTCACATGTAAGAAATTCAAACATCGAAAAGCACAGATGTTGAAACGGAAGTTCTTCGAAAAAAACCGTGGACAATTGTTGCAGCAATTGGTATCACAAAGAGCTGATATTGCAGAAAGAATGATTATAGCCTTAGATGAGCTTGAGAAGGCAACAAACAAATTTGATAAAGCTCGTGAGCTTGGTGGCGGGGGGCATGGTACAGTATACAAAGGGATCCTATCAGATCTGCATGTTGTAGCCATCAAGAAACCAAAGGCCGTGATCCAAAAGGAGATTGATGAATTCATTAATGAGGTTGCTATCCTATCACAGATCAACCATAGAAATGTTGTAAAACTCTATGGCTGTTGCCTTGAAACAGAGGTCCCCATGTTGGTCTACGAGTTTATATCCAATGGTACCCTTTATGATCATCTTCATGTCGATGGACCAAGATCATTGTCATGGAATGACAGGCTACGGATAGCAACTGATACTGCAAGATCTTTAGCTCATCTTCACTCAACAGCTTCAGTACCCATCATCCATAGAGATATCAAGTCTGTTAACATACTTTTGGATGATACTCTAACAGCAAAAGTCGCGGACTTTGGAGCTTCAAGATATGTTCCGGTGGATAGATCAGGAGTCACAACAAGAGTGCAAGGTACAAGAGGATATCTAGATCCCATGTATTTCTATACAGGGCGTCTCACAGAAAAAAGTGATGTGTACAGCTTCGGTGTCCTGCTTCTGGAGTTGTTGACTAGAAAGAAACCATTTTCATACATCTCTTCTGAAGAGGAAGGCCTTGTTACACACTTTTCTACCTTATTCACACAAGGCAATTTGTCCGAGATAATAGATCCCCAAGTTATGGAAGAGGGTGGCAGAGAAATGGAAGAAGTCGCAGCACTTGCAGTAACGTGTATAACATTAAGAGGAGAGGATCGTCCGTCGATGAAGCAAGTGGAGATCAAACTCGAAGGCACTCAAGCATCCAGGGGGCATGAGGGGGGTAATGTAAGAAACTGTCCACCGACTGTTGATGGAAATAGGAGCGAAGAATTATCCAGGCAGTATAGTATGGAAAAAGAGTTCATGTTATCTTCAAGGTATCCTCGGTAGTTCTGCTTAAGCCCGAGCTCATCACTACATTAGTTTTCAACAGCATGTTTCTGTAGATTCTCCTTTGCCACATCCATTTCCCTTGTGCATTTGGTCTATTTGCTTCCATGGCAGCTCCTTTTCTTCATCCTGTTTTTTCTCTAAATAAACTTAGTGTTAAGTGTTAACACTCTCTGTAATGTTGTAAACTTGGTTGCAACCAGGTGCTTAGCTATCATCAATGAATCAAAAGAATGTAATGAACTCACTTTGTTCTGATCGATTGTTCTTTATGTGTGTTTTTCCTGGAGCAACACTAACGTTGAGTTATCCAAAAGGTCAGGAGAATCAAACACAATAATTATGTATATTCCAGGTGCGTGTGTTTCTTCATACTCCAAAATTTCATGGACTGCAGCAGCAGGATGAACACCCACTACAGATGGATCAACTCAAACAGCAGCAAAGCACTTATAGATTTGCACATTCGGCTCCGATGATGAGTCGATAGAAAGACATTATAGTAGTGATTAACAATATCATAACCCTGTCTGCTTAGATGGTTAGGAGAAGAAGTGCTGAACCTAAGCCACCAAATGAGTAAATTGCATAAAACCACCACTTTGAGGGCTAGGTTTGCGAAAAACACTAGGATACAATTTCTCTGCAGAAAGCACCACGTCTTGCGTAATTCTTTTGCAAAAACCACTGATCGGCGGATCGGGCCGCGTTAAGTGAGTTTATGACAGTTGGGGCCCATTTTTTGCCTACGTGGCATAACATTTCGTGCCAGATCAGTGTTAATCTAAATTTACAAAATGAGTCCTTAGATTTTACACAGACAACCCTAAATAAAAAAACATAAACGCAATCCCCTCCTCAGGCGCATCAACCCCGACGCCGGCCCTCCGCCCCTCCTGCGCCTTCTTGCGCTCGCCGGCGAGCGACGACGACCGTGCCTCACCGCCATCCCCTCCCCAGGCGCATCAACCCCGACGCCGGCCCTCCATCCCGGAGCTTCGGCGAGTCAATGCCGATGACCACCAGGACCCCGACGTCACCAGATCCGGCCGGCCTCCGCCGCCCTTGCTCGTTCCCTGCCGGATCCCGCTGGTAGAGCCCCGTCCCTGCTGCCTCTTCTACATCGGCCGCCGCCTGTGGCCTCCTCTGCCTCGTCCTGTTCTGGATCGAAGAGAGCGACGACCCGATCCGTCCTCCTGTTCTGGGGCTGCGCCCGTGGAGGCTTGGGGCGACAGATGAACCTCGCCGGCGTTGAGGTCGAACAGCTCCTCGGCCAGCAGGCGGCGAGGGGAGGGCCACGGTAGGCTTGGACGCATTGGAGGAAGAACGCGACGTCGCCAAGGCTCGTTCCGCATTCTATCAGCAGCAGGCTCGAAGATATCAAAGCAGAGAAGTACGGGCCAAGACTTACAACGTTGGCGAACTAGTTCTACGCCTGCCGGACAAGAAAAAGGACAAGCTCAAGCCCAAATGGGAGGGGCCCTTCATTATCGATCAAGTCCTGACCGGCGGAGCGTACCGTCTACGAAATGCGTCGGACAACCGACTCGAGCCGAACCCATGGAACGCAGCCCGCCTCCGAAGATTCTATGCGTAGCGCCGGACTAAGAGTTCGTCCCCTTCCCCCGTTCAAATTTTTACACTTCAGCTGTCTTTTTTTCTCTTTCTTCTCTTAACCCTTTTACTAAAAAGCCCTTAAGGGCCTACTTGCGCATTGTTCGCATACACTTGATGTGCCATCCGCACTCATTATACCTGGGGGCTTCTTTTCCAGAAGCTCAATTATAAGGGCTTCATGCCCAGCACATGTGTCAAGCTTCCACATGTACCTTTCACTCACTATTATATGCATCGATATGACTTAAGTTTTGGCCAAGCTGGGTTGCCTGGCTCCTGTGCTTACCCCTACGTTCCCGATTGTTCGGCTAGGAGGTAAAGGGAGCACCTCTGCGATTGTTACTGCCGGGTCAGCCGGACGTGTACCTCAGACTGGGTGAAGCCGAAAGCTAGCGTTCTTAAGGGAATATTCGTTCGGTGACTTGAAAGATGATTTTTGACCTACTTATTTATCTGCCCCCAGATGTTTTTCTGCTTTTTTCGCAGCCCGGACATGCACTTTAGGGCATGCCTCCCAGGGAAAGGAACCCTTAACGGAACTATTCTCCCTGGAAGATGTTTCTTACTAACCATGTAATATAACATAACTAGTTGGGCACTTGTCTGATAAAGCACTAATGACCCCTACGCCTGGTCTCCATGCATACCCCGGTTGTTTCTTAACCAAGAAGGTATTCAGACACACTCCGGACTCTAGGGTCCCGAGGTTGAAGCGAAAAGGTCGGCAAAGACAAACGATCTACAATCCGGCTAGAAGGCATTTCACATGTCATTTTAAAATACATTGTCAAATCTACTGACTGTATTCCTCCTCAATCCCGTCTAACAGATCTGTCTAATTTACATCCGTTGGGAAAATTTAGCGGCCAACTCTACTTGGCCGTATACTAAACTCACAGGGATCTCCTTCCCATCGGGCCCCACAGGTCCGACCTCGGCCATGTGGTTGGGATCCGCCTTCTTGTACCGCGTCTTCACCATGGCCCAAGCCTCCCTGGCACCTTGACGGCAGGCCGAAATCTTCCATAAACGGAAGCGCTGCCGCACTCCCTGAAGCTTCTCCGCAACCTCCCCAAGGCCCTCGGGTAGGGAGAGGGCTGGCCATAAAGCCTGGACGCCGCCGCTCATTGCCTGCCGAACTCGTTCGAGCAGCTGCAACAGCTCGGGAAGTTGATCACCCGTTGATACGGGCATCTCCTCCGCAGGGCGACCTGTGAGTATACCTACAAGACATATTTTGTCAATTGACTTCCTCGCCGAACTCTTCTTTTCAAAGGAGTCCGCTCAAGCACTTACTATAGATGTCGCGACGAAGCCACTGATTCTCCTTAACGGAGCCGGACAGCTCAGCCCGAACGCCTTTCATCTCTTCTCCAAGCTGGGCGTGGGCATCTTGGAGCTTGTTCCTTTCTTGCTGCACTCTATTCAGCACCCTCTCGCCTGCCTTCAGCTGGCGCAGTAGTTCCTGCCTATCTGGATCTTGTCCGGCAGCACCTGCAATGTCATTATTAGACTTACGCGCACGCCGCACAGCGCTTATATTTTTCAAATAATGTGTTACCAGGAGGGGTCTCTGTGTTTCCTCCTGCGGCAGCGAGTGCGGCCTCAAGTTGGGCCTTGCACTCTTGCAGCTCCTGAGACAGTTGGATATTCTTCTCGGTAAGATCCTGCGTTTCAAATGATCCTTAAATCAGTTAATATAACTACTTTAAGTCTCGGGGGCTACTGGCATATATAGCTATTAAATTCTCTTACCCGTATGTCTTTTACGTACTGCTCCGTGGCTCTGGTAAAACCATCCTGAGCAGCACGGAGGTGCGCATCCCCCGCGTTAAAGGCATTCAACGCCTCAGAGGAGAAGCACGCGTCACGAAATACTGTCCGGCGGCGCCTATGGTTCATGGCGCTCTCCACCTCAGACTTGGTGGCGGACAGTCTGTCGGCATCCTCCGTCGGAGGAGTGTCCGGCTCGCGCCTTGCGCTCGCCTCCCCCTCCAGACCAGGTGCTGGAGCCTGGCTGGTAGAGGTTGGATTGGCAACCTCCACGCCCGCAGTCCGGCGGGCGCTTTTTCTCCTACAAAAGTCATGAGCACTCAAACGCTTCCTAGGAACGTTGCTCCAAGTAATGAATTGTGAGCTATACCTTTGCGGCGACGTTTCAGTCCGCGCCGCGCTCCTCTTCCGCCTACTGGTCCGGACTGGCCTTTGTTGGTCAGCCGCCGCAGGCTCGGCTTCCCGCCCTGAAGGCGCCTCCTGCACAGCGCCATCGTATACGGTGGTCAGAAATAAACAAGGAAGGAATAACGGTGTCAGGACTTCGGTCACAATCACCTGGGAAGCCGGATATAGTCCGGGATAGTCAGCCGTAATGGCGACTAAAGCATTATCCATGCTGAGCTGGTGGAACACCCCGTCGATTAGCTCCAGCTTTATGTCCGGATCCTCTTCGGAGGCCGGATCCCGGGATCTCTCCGGATCCTCGGGTTGCGGAGCTGGACTTATCATGTCCTCCACAATCCGACGCAGTTCCTGCGCCGAAGACATAATATGAGAAGCTTAAACTTTGAAAGCATGGGTCGGGCCCTTAAAGTGTTCGCTTACCCAACGCCGAGGGTTATTCATGGAGAACCCATTCAAGGGGTTCGTCTGAAGGAAGTCCTCCTTCTCCCCCTTGTACAGGCCGGACAGGATCTGCACCAGATCCTCGGCCGAATCCGGTCCTTTGCGGCCATGACGGGTGGCATCGTCTTCCCCGTTGAAATCCCACATGGGGTGGCCCCTGTATTGCAGTGGCTGCACCCCCCGCGTAATGCATGTTGCCATGACTCCAATCATGGTCAACCCGGAATGGGCCAGTAATCTTATTCGGCCCATCAGATAATGGACGCTCTTGTCTTCCTCCAGTTGGGGGCTCCGCGGGCGCCAACTAAGGCGTTTCTTCAGAGGAGCAGTGCTGAACTCCGGGAGGCCGATCCGAACAGGGTCCGGCAGCGGAGCGTCTTCTATGTAAAACCATTCCGAAGGCCAGTCTTCGGACGCCTTCTTAGGGGTTCCGGATGGATATCCGGTCCCGGCAATGCGCCATATTTCGGCGCCGCCCACTTGATATATGGACCCCTCGTGAGAGCGGGGTACGAGCTAGAACAACCTCTTCCATAGTGCAAAATGGGGCTCGATGCCCAGAAATAGCTCACAAAGAGCTACGTAACCCGCAATATGCAGGATAGAGGCGGGTGTAAGGTGATGGAGCTGGAGTCCGTAGAACTCCAGGAGCCCGCGGAGGAACGGATATATAGGAAATCCGAGTCCCCTTATCAGATAGGGGACGAAGCATACCCGATCCCCTTTGTTGGGACTTGGGGTAGCCTCCGCCTGCTTCCCACCTTGGTAGGTGGCCAGCCCGGCTCGAACCGGAACCATGAAGGCCGGAGGGAGATATCCCCCCGCTTGGAGCTTCACCAGCTCGTTGTGCGGAACAGAGCATCTCCTCCAATCTCCTGGCAGAGGGCTGGGAGCGTGAGAAAAGGAGCCGCGTCGACGGTCCATGATGGAATGGATTCTTGGTCAGAAGCGCTCCGATGAGTATTCGCGGAGGGAAGATGGTGTGATTTGGATCTGGATTCTTGCCTCTCTTATAGGCAGATTATCTGCACAGCTAGGGGGTAAAACATAAAAGATACCCTGGCTTTTCGCATTCGTGCGACGCGTGGAAGAAGGCCATTATGGGGCGTGGGAGCCAAGAAGCGTAACATTAATGAGGAAGCCGGACACTGTTCGGCAGGTACGTGAA
Source organism: Aegilops speltoides (assembly GCA_021437245.1). Taxonomy (NCBI): domain Eukaryota; kingdom Viridiplantae; phylum Streptophyta; class Magnoliopsida; order Poales; family Poaceae; genus Aegilops; species Aegilops speltoides. Next base: position 573,312,477 of record CM038143.1, read on the forward strand.
ACTTGAAGGATAACCCGCCTTGCAACGCCGAAGACTACATATGCGTTGCACCTATCGTCATTGAAGCCTGGTTCGGGGGCTACTGACGGAGTCCTGGACTAGGGGGTGTCCGGACAGCCGGACTATCATCGTCAGCCGGACTACAAGACTATGAACATACAAGATTGAAGACTTGGCCCCGTGTCCGGATGGGACTTTCCTTGGCGTGGAAGGCAAGCTTGGCAATACGGATATGTAGATCTCCTACCATTGTAACCGACTCTATGTAACCCTAGCCCTCTCCGGTGTCTATATAAACCGGAGGGCTTTAGTCCATAGGACACAACCTCCATTACAACAATCATACCATAGGCTAGCTTCTAGGGTTTAGCCTCCTTGATCTCGTGGTAGATCCACTCTTGTAATACACATCATCAATATTAATCAAGCAGGACGTAGGGTTTTACCTCCATCAAGAGGGCCCAAACCTGGGTAAAACATCGTGTCCCTTGTCTCCTGTTACCATCCGCCTAGACGCACAGTTCGGGACCCCCTACCCGAGATCCGCCGGTTTTGACACCGACACTACCTTTCACCATTTAGATGTACAAGGTACCATGTGCAACAATGGCAAAACAGCCTGCCGCCACAAGGTATGAAAGAAACCTTCAACCATGCACACATGCCAAAGTTAGGAATGTCGTTGAGCGATCCTTTGGAGTGTTGAAGATGAAATTTAGGATTTTATTGAACATGCCAAAATTTCCAGAGGACAAGCAAAGTAGAATTATTTTGCTTGTATGACTCTTCATAATTTCATTCGAGAGAGCAGAATTGCAGATAGGTAATTTGATGCCTGTGATGCAGATGAAAATTATAACCCAATGCCTAGTTGTTCTGCATCCTCATGGCCAGAAGACGAACCTCTTGTTAAAGATATCAACATGAATGCCTTCCGTGATGAGTTAGCTCATGCTTTGTTTCATGGAGTGTAATTTTTTTGTGAAGCTAGATTGACGACTTGTATGTTTAAGTGGGACATCTCATTTGTATGGACAAGATATAATTTATTATGTTTTGGACCCTTTATTTGTAAAGATCATTTGTTTATGTCAATTGTGAGCGGGAGGAGGCCACATAAGAGTCGGTCACACCAAATCCGACAGGAAAAAGGGTCTAAAGGTGCCAAATGATTGAGAAAATGCATTTATTGTCAATCTAACCCTGTCATCCAAACATCTCTTTGATTAGAGTTAGTGCAGGGTTAGTTCAGGGTTAGAATCTAACTCTAACCTCGAATTGAGTTAGAGTATCCAAACAAAGCCATTAGAAGATCTCCTTGGGCAACACAAACAGCCCCGCAAAATTCCGTTCGGTTCAGTACTTGAACTGCCGCTGCTGCTGTCAATATAACGTGTCAAACGAGAGCACATCCACAGGGTTATGGGATATTCTTTCCTACTACAGACAAGGGTTATGATGCTTCATCCATAGCACTAACAAAAGATACAATTTAACACACCTCTTGACATGCATACATACACACATCCATAGCACTAGCAAAAGTAAGCAAGAGGGGCAGTGCCTCGGCATGCGTACAATAGTACTACTTGTTACCTTTGGCTCGAGACCTTTGACGCTGATTCCCCCGCCTGGGATGACAATCGGCAGCAGCACCTTCACCAACGCGCTGACTCTCGGATCATCTTTACGGTCGAATTGAGTGTAGAACTGCGGTATTGGGCTACAACTAGGAGCACCGTGTAACCCCTATTATTATGAAAAATAAATTTCTTTTACCCTACAAAAAAGAAAGTTTGGTCTAGGGTCATTTTACACATTCCATATTTTTAACTGCACGCTGGCTTTTTATTGCTCATGAAAGGACCCAATCAGTCCATGCATGGTGGTACTGATGACACTATGGCGGTCCTGACATGTCCGTAATGAAATCACGCATAACAAAGCTCCACGACCAACGTTTGTGTTCCGTTGGTTCTTGCATGGGTATATATTGTTAGAATAAATCCGAGGCCACTGTCGATCATCCAAGGACCAAGCTATCACACAAGCACGACATCGAGATTTGTTAACGAGGTTCACCGATATGGCTACATCCCGGGGCTTGATTACGGCGCTCCTTCCTGTGACACCGTCACAATACCGCACACCGGCCACCCGGGCGCCGGCACATGCCGCCGGCTCCCCCTTGCGCGCCAGTGCTATTATGTTGGCATAGGTTACATTGTGTGTCTACCCCCGCTATATATGAGAGGCCTAGGATACAAGTGTCCTATTATGACACGACTCCATATCCTATCTAAACATAATACAACTCAGAGCCCAACTGTAACCTATCTTGTACACAATATTCGACACAACTCTAACAAACTCCACCTTGGCTAATATTCTCCACCATCTGGAATTCGTCAATGCGTCAAACTTCCATGTACATTGGACTTGAGCTTATCCCATGAGTACCGCTGCTACTCCAAAGACTCCATATGACTCCACCTGCAACTTGTAGTCCCTTTTTTTCTTAACCACAGTCAACACTCGGGTAAAATTACATTCCTTGTTACTCTAGTTTGTGCTCCCAACTTCCAGAGTACCCGTCCAACGCCATCACACACTGATCACTGACCTGCGTGAAAGTGAACAACTCACATATCGGGTGTCACACATAAGAGTTACCTACACTCAACATCACCGCTCCTTTTTTGACTGCCTGTCCGAAACTTGATAGAATTTCATCGTTGCTTCTAGTCATCCCGAATCAAATTCACAGTTGTCTCACCACATGTATGACCACCAGAGCCCTGGCCCGTCTTCATGTCCCGTGCATACCGCATGCCTCGCCGCTATTACCGCGTGGAGCCTCTGCTGTCCCGGTCGAGTCTCAAGGGTCGCGATCCCACACCACTCAACCCCCACTTCAGAGTATCACTGATCATCACCGACCGATGACGAGTTTCACGCTTCCATCAGACCACTGGGTTCAGTCCGAACTGCGTGTCACCCACTTTTCCCGCTGAATAGGCCTCGATTCTCTGGATCCTTACACCATAGCCTCTCAATCCAGCTCCACCTTCAACGTGACTCCATGGTAGATGATCAGTCCACCCTCACGCCCCGTCGACTTCAAGCTCCGTGTGTACACCACCTTGAATCAACCCCGCGCCATAGTCTTGTCGAAGCTACACAAGCCCTCCGACCCGTGCCACGTGTTTCCACGCCCAGAAGCCGGTCACCATCAGCATCATGCTCCTACGTCGTCATCGCCGATCCCACCACCGTCTTCTGTACCAACCGACTTGTGTCGATCCGTCAGACTGTCCAGGCCAACTGCCCTATGTGTCTGACCTGAGCCGAACTGTCCTGACTACAACCGTCTACAACTCCTCAAAGCTCCCATCATCCGTTTTAACTGGCTTGACATCTTGCAACGCCTTCAAGCATCCTTGTTGCGCCAACAAAATTTTCACCTTTGTCTGCCGTAACCCAAAGTTTTTAGTTCCGTCGAACATCTCCACTTCAAACCTGGTACCCGTTGGCTCCATGGTTCTTTGTACAGCTGCCCGTGAAAAAATACCGAGCAGTCTTTCCGTGATCCCAAGTACACCAAGTATACTAGTTGCAAATCCAACAGGGTAGCGTCTGGTCTTCACGTGGAGTAGCTCTCTTGCACAAGTTCCAATGCTAGCTTTGCATGCCCAAGTCCTTGCCTTCCTACGTGCTGCATAACACACGGCGGATGCTTTCCTTTTGGAGTGTTGAAGGTGCATGTCTACGTCTCGGCCACCAGGAGAACGCATCTCCCCAGGGACTCGGTCCCTTTTTTATTTCCAAACAAATCTCATGTCAGGTGCCTCCACAGCTTTCTAGAGCACAACACATCCTAACTAGACCACGCACTGCACCAGCATCGACCAACAGCAGCCCTGCCTGGGCCATCGGCAAGACCAGCATATGGCCCAGTCGCGCAATGCCAGCCTTGTGCCGCAGCGCGCCTGCAGTCGCCTCGTCCACGTCGTCACACACGCGCTCGTGCCGAACGGTTGCGCGTCTGCCACTGCTTCCGATCGATCTGGATCGATCCAATCTGCTCACAAAAGACATTCACAGACGCCTCGCTGGTCACGATTGCTGCTAAGATCACAACACGATCAACTCCGCTTTGAATCGCAACTCACCGACGATATTCGTTCCCGTATCGCGATCGTTTCCTGCAGTTTGTCAATGCGATCTTCTTCCTCTTTAGATCAACTTCAACGGCCTCTTAAAACCTTGCTCATGATATCACTTGTTAGAATAAATCCGAGGCCACTGTCGATCATCCAAGGACCAAGCTATCACACAAGCACGACACCGAGATTTGTTAACGAGGTTCACCGATATTGCTACATCCCCGGGGCTTGACTACGGTGCTCCTCCCCGTGACACCGTCACAGTACCGCACACCGGCCACCCGGGCGCCGGCACACGCCGCCGGTTCCCCCTTGGGCGCCTGTGCTATTATATTGGCATAGGTTACATCGTGTGTCTACCCCCGTTATATATGAGAGGCCTAGGATACAAGTGTCCTATTAGGACACGACTCCATATCCTATCTAAACACAATACAACTCAGAGCCCAACTGTAACCTACCTTGTACACAATATTTGACACAACTCTAACATATATCCTCCCTTCTGTGCATTCAGTATCACCCAAATGCAGATATGGTCGAAGGAAAGATGATCTTGGGTGACATGATGGGTCACGCATCAGCCAAGGCCAGCCCGGGCGTGCATGGCATGCACAAGGTGGAGCAGCCGTTGGAGAGCTGGGAACCACCACCGGCCGGCTGGTTTAAATTAAACGTAGATGGCGCTTTCGCTGAAAATTAATGAATGGAGGTGCTGGGATGGTGCTTCGTGACACAACCTGTCAAATTATTTTCTCCTCCTGTCGTCGCTTGTTCACTGCAAGCTTTCGCAAGGGAGTTGCACTTGCGCTTTAATGGAGTTCTTTACCGTTTATTCTGGATAGCACCGAAGCGGCGCTGATGCTTAAACAAAAAATATTAATAGGTCCCCAGATGCCTGCCTAGTGCATGACATAAAAGAGCTACCTGATTCTGATACAGAGGTGGTGGTTAGAGCGGTTAGGCGCTCAAGAAATAGAGTTAGTCATGAGCTTGCCAGGATTGGGAGAGTTGACGTTAAAACCGCAGTCTGGTTGCGGTCTGGCCCAATAGGGTTGCAAAACTACGTGAGATGGATCATTCTGATCCAGGGTGATTAATGAAAACCCCTTTCCACTCGCAAAAAAAAAAGTAATGATCCAACCAGTAATTGCCAATTTGGTGCGTTGAAGAATCCATGTGTCAAAGAGAACTCGAGGCTAGCCTATATGTGGCAACGCTACCACTACTAGGGAAAACCTTATACACAGAATCTTAGCAGCAGCGTGGTTTAAAAACAGACGCTACTGCTAATTAGCAGTAGCGAGCTTCAGAAAAGAGCGCTTCTAATATCTAAGTAGCAGTAGCGCTCTAGGTGAAATGAGCGCTACTACTATAATTGCCACGGTGTTGCCTCCAGGCTAGATATAGTAGTAGCGCCCTTCCAAGGGACGCGCTACTGCTAAAGTACTTAGTAGCAACGTTTTTCCTTAAAACTCGCTACTGCTAAGTATCACCGCAAGTAATTAAGTTTAGTCCCATACTGCTAAGCGAACAAGGTGTTTACCACCTTAAATATGTTACTTTTCAACCTATCTCGAGCTTTTGATCTTCATTGAACTATATATGTATGATTTCTGGCTGCAATATGAATCCTTCACTGTACCTATACAGGTACAGTGAGGATTCATGTTGACTATTTAGATTCTATACAAAAAGATCAATGATGACCAATGTATATTTTTGATGTTTTTACATTGCTTAGACTTAGAGCGTTTTTTCAGGACAAAGTGTTACTGATACTGGGATAAACAAAAGAAATAACTGCTTCCATTAGCAGTAGCGTTTTTTACTAAAACGCGCTGTAGTGAAGTTAGCTATAGCGCGTTTTCCTTATGAGCGCTATTGCTGGTTTGATTTAACCACCCCCCGGCTCAAAATTTCGCTAAGTCCTCCTTTCACCCCCCCGGCCTGTTCCCCTAATCCTGTCGCCGCCGCCCGAGCCCGAGCCTGCCCTCACCGCCGCCCGAGCCCGCCCTCAACCTCACCGCCGCCGCCCGCCGCCGCTCTCGACCACACTGTCACTGCCCTCGACCTCACCGCCGCCGCCCTTGACCTCACCGCCGCCGCCCGAGCCCGCCCAGGACCGCCGCTTCGCGATCCCGAGCCCGCCCTCTCCGCCCCTACCTCCATCGCCGAGCACCTCCCCGCCACCGTCTCTCCCTCTGTAAGCCCCCCACCCCCCCCACCCCCTCTCTTTGCTTAGTTAGTAGATGATTTTTGTAGTAGTAGATGTTAATTTAGGGTTCATAGATAATGATTTTTAGTAGTAGTGGATATTAATTAGTAGTAGTGATGGTAAACTAGTTGTATAATTAGCAGTAGTAGATGTTAATTAGTAGTAGATGTAGTAGTAGATGTACTAGTTTCTTTCTATTTATAGTCAGTTTATATTTAGTAAGAACGAGTTGAATTAATAGAACTAGTTTAGTTTTAGTTGAACTAGTTTAGTTTTAGTTGAACTAGTTTAGTAAGTAAATTCATAACTAGTTGAACTACTTTATTTTTAGAAAGAACTAGTTTTTTTCTATTTATAGTAATTTTATATTTAGTAAGAACTAGTTGAATTAATAGAACTAGTTGAACATGTCATATTTGTTGTTATTTTTTAGTATAAACAATTATTTCATGTTTTGGTTACACCTCTGAGTGGCCTATGTGTTGCCGGAGTGTTGATTAATTTCTGTTCCGGCAAATTTCAGGCGCTCGATATGTCCTTTTTTAGCAAAGGTCATGCCGGATTTTCCGTGAATTCTGGCATGACTTGTGCTAGAATATATACAAGTTTAATCTTTGAATTATGAACATAGGAAATGTCGTACTCGGACGACGACAGTCTCCCGGGGGAGTGCAGCTGGTGCCACGACGATCGAGGTATGTGCGACAGGTTCGTTGAGCTAGATGAAGATCGGCGCTTCAGCATTAAGCTCGAGGAGACCTTCGATGTTGAAACGGTACGCAACAACGCCAAGTGTTTTTTTCGTAATTAAGCATGACTTCAACTATTTCAACGTCTAATTTTCATCTTTTACAATTCGACTAGCTTATCCCATGCCATGCAAGACGCTATGTCTTGGAGAGGATGGGTTTTGAAGACCATGAAAATTTTGAAACAAAGAAAATATACCTGAGGACCCATCATGATATGGATTTTGAAGTAAATATGTGCAATGCTCAGAGCGTAACCCATTTTGGTTGCCAAAATTGGGAAGCACTTTGCAAAATGTGTGGTTTTTATGAGGGTATGATTGTCACCATGGATCTTGGTGATCCTGACATCGAGCAAGACAATATGGACATTTGGGTCCTTGTTGATACGCTTCCGATTGTACCGCTATGTGAGTTTCTCAAACATAGTTATTAACTAATTTATATTGTTTATTTCAAAATAGTTGACAACTTATTTCCATTGACAGCTTATTTTGATTCTTCAAAGACTGTGCGGAAGATGGTAGACAAAACACACTACACCGATGGCTCCGAATTAATTTATAAGGTGAAAAATCATCTGATCGCATTTTGTACTCTTCTTGAGGATTACAATAACTATTATCGAACTCCTCCAAATTATGGTGAATACGTGCCACTAGTGCACGTGTTGAACCACGGTAACTTCTCTAGAGATACCCTGGTAAGATTTTTTTACTATTACGACATCCGTGCATCTTTTGCATACTTCTAAAACTAGTACATCATTGCTAACTACGAAGTTATTACTATGTTTTTCAACAAAAACTCCCGATGGATTGTGTGCCTCATCTGATGTATCTGAATGGTCGTCTTACAGTTCTGAACATACTGCTAGGTAAATCTAGGGAGCTCACCTGTGCATATCAGATTTCTAAAACCGATGAACACATGTTCATCAAAGAATGGAAGAAATGTATGGACATTCACAAGAAGGTTCTTGGAAGTAACATTCAGCGAAAGGCAAGAATTGGAGACAGGCTAATCTCCATTATCCATAATGAAGAGTCAGGGGCTATCTTATTTTTTGCTATTTTACATAGAAAATGTAGTAGGTCTTTATCGAATGTAGTAGGTCCTATGAGGTACAATATGTTTATTATGTGGTAATGTGTTAGAGTTGATAATGAGGAGTACTTGTGATTACGACTAGTGACCAATTTGCTATGTGATGGCATTGATGAAAACGATGATCTTGAGGAGGTGTTATATGACAATGATGTATTATGATGATAAGTTGTTAATGATATGATGATGATGATGATATTATTATTATATCATTGGGTGAAAGAACCGCGGATTAGTTTCAAGTGGATGTTTTCAAGTGGATGGACATCCACTTGAAACTAGTCCACGGTTCTTTCACCCGATGTAATAACTCATTATGATATAAAAACAATGTCTAAATTGCTGCTGTTTGAAAACTTGTGTAAAGGTGTATGAATATAATATGAAATAAAAAAGAAATAAAATACTAAATAATAGTAGTAGCGCGGGAAAGGAAAAGCGCTTCTACTAATTACCAGTAGCGCTGTTCTGGAGAAGTGCTACTACTAAGTCAATTTAGCAGTAGCGTGGGTCTAGGCGCGCTATTACTAAGCTTTAGCTGTAGCGCCTTATCAGTAGTGCTCCTGCCCGCGCTACTAAACCTGTGCTGCTGTTAGGCTTTTCCTAATAGTGTACAGTGAACCAACATGAGGTTGGATGATTAGGAGAAAAGTAGTATCCCAGCCCAGCAGAATTAAAGCCCTGCTGCTCGCATTTATCTTGGATTTATTTTATAGTTCTCGGCAATGCGTGTTCAGTGGTAGGAAACGTTCCCGTCGATTACCAGTCACCTAAGATGACTTCGTAAATCTCAAGATCATTTGTCAGCTCAGCTCAATCTCTAGAAGGTGCTCATAGGGGTAGGGTGTGCGTGTGTGCCTTCATAGGGGTAAGTGTATGCGCGTATATAAAAGTGGTAACGCTACAAACATATGTGAAAGAACAAGTCTCTTTCAACATCAATTTGTACCAGCATATTGATCAGGGCATGCACGTATGCTATCAGGTCGTATGTTTTTTGGACGACGGCGCGCGTATATGTTGACAATTAACATGAAACAATTAACAGGTTAGTATTATAGCCAATTATAAGCCGTAACGTGCGTGCGTTGCCCAGCCAATAAGCCCAAAATACCTCTTCTCTCTGAAACAACACGTATCTCGCTCGTTCCGGCAGATCGATGTCGACACAGATGTCCTCCGCCTGCGACAATCGCGAAAACAAGCGCGCGCATACGGCGGGGCGGTGCTGGTCGGCCGCGTTCCCAGACGATCTCCTCGCCGTCGTCTACAGCATGGTCGCCTCACCGCTCGGCCGCACACGCTTCGCGGCCGTCTGCCGATCATGGCGCGCCGCCGCGCTCGCGGTGCCACCCTTGCCGGCGCTCCCGTGGCTGCTCCTCTCGCCTCGCGACGGCAGCGGGAAGAAGGCTCTTTACTGCCCCGATGATGGTTCCGTTGTGCGCTTAGGAGTCCCCCGCAAGGACGCCAGGAGGTGGATCATCGGCGGCTACGACGGTGGCTGGGTTGCCTTCCACGTGCCAGGCCTGGTCAGGATCATGAACCTTTTCTCTGGCGCCGAGATTCCGCTCACCAAGAAGAAGTCGACAATCGTCTGCCCTAGCTGGCACCATGCCCTCGGCCAGCTCGTCTTTATCTCGAAAGTTGCCTTCTCGGCATCTCCCACCTCGCCTCAGTGTATCCTTGCCGCTGGAACATCCAATTGTGGCATCGCGCTCTGCAGAGTTGGTTGTCCAAATAGTGGGTGGACCGTACAAGGATATCCTAATAACCGAGTGTTTGTTGACATCATGTTTTGCAATGGCGAGCTCTATGGCCTATATGACAAGAGGAAAATCGCCAAGTTTGAGATTGGCGTGGATGATGATGGTGCCCCTGTGGTCACCGGGGAACACCGGTTAGCCATGCGAAGGATAGACCGCAAAATCCGTACAGACGATGACGATACCAGTTACATCTTTGATCTAAAGGGCAAGCTTGCGATGGCATTGAAGACGCGGTGGTTGCCAAACATCCAGCCTTTCTTCAAGGTCTTCCAGCTTGTTGACAGCACAGGTAAACAGACGGCGCGTTACAAGCACAAGTGGCTGGAGGTTACAAGCTTGGGTGACCAAGCATTGTTTCTAGGGAAGTCATTCTCCAAGGCGGTGCATGTGCCAGCCAACATATGCGGCAGCGTGGAGAGAAACCACATCTATTACTCGCAATGTTGCTGGTTAGGTGAAAACACTACCATCGCTAGTGACCGAGTAGTCTTGAAAATCTCGAACGACATCAGCAGCATGAGATGCTACAAGGAAGATGACTCGGAAAACAGCATCACCGACAATGACGTCGAGAGGATCATGTCGGTAGGATACTTCGTGCAGGGTGGTTTACATGGTGGCATGTGGATTCTTCCTCCAGATATATAGCTAGTCTAGACTCTTATGTCTGTCAAAATAAAAATTCTAGACTCTTTGATATAAGCGCATTAAACTTTCTATATGAGATATCATATACTTATCTATGAAGTTGGAGGAAAGCAGAATGTAAGACAGATAGCAAGATAGTGTGTCCTTTTTGTAGACGGACCGTAGTCTCATAAATGGATAAAAGATTAAACCGAGTAGCTCTTTTCTTGTGAGCATGATATAGGTCTGGAATGTTTTTATAGAAAACAAAATTTTAGAAAACTCAATCTAAGTATCAGGTTAAAACCTCTGTGGCGCCTCGGCGACTTGTTCGGGTGGAGGTAGTGGTTGTTCGTGGTCCATGGACTTCGTCGCAATTTTTATTATTTTTGAAGTGCTTTATACTTCTGGTCAATCTTTATTATAGATCTGAGTTTCCTTTTCGCCAAAAAAAAGAAAAGAAGAACAGACCTAGTAGAAGTGATTATTATCAGCTTTACTCTCCAAAGATTACTTACCCCTTCCTTTTTGGTTGTATTATTAAATTGAACTTCAGGATCCAACTTTCTTTGGGAAGTACTGAGTATGCATACTGTAACGGTGGTCATGGTGATGCTTTGTTGTATCAGGTGGCATGGACTGCTGGTAAGTCCCTTTGCATCAGTTCGACATAAGTTTCACAAACTCACACAACAAAAGATATGCATCTCTAGAAATTCATGTTTTAACAAGGCTAAACAGCATTGAGTTATTCATTATTGTACTTTCTTTGGCGCGTGTGTTGTTTTAATAGGCAGTTCCTATCTTGCCAATAACCCATGGTGATTGTCACTGAAAATGGCATGGATCATCTTCAGAGATATGGAACCACACTGAATCAAATTCAGAACAGAATGGCCAAATTCAAAGTAGAATATTTTTGTCAATGATTATATCAGTACAATGAGAGTAGCCATACAAATGAGCTAGGGATTACTATCAGAAGGTCTCCTTTGGGCAGCACAACAGCCCAGCAAGATTCCATTCAGTTCAGCCCAGCAAGATTCCATTCAATTTGTCTCTATTTCCATTGGCTAGCCAGTCACAAACCTATTTGTTTCGTCTTTCTCCACAAGAAGCAGCACAAAGACATCATATCACAGAAAAGTAACATGTTGCTGCCAATTAAGTGTTGCAAACCACAACACATCCGCAGAGTTACACAATTATTCTTTCTACTACAGACAAGGGGTTATGTACTGTTTATAATCTCAGACCCTTACAAATCTCTCTAAAAACAGTTCTAAACATGATGCACCATCCATAGCACTAAAATCAGCAACTCCCCCCCAGAACTCGGGGGCGAAAACCCTAGCCGCCCCAGGTCTCCCCCGCCTTCCCTCCTCCTCCCCCGCCGCCGCCGGCAGCCGCTCGCGCGGCAGTAGGCGGCGGTGGGGCTTCCCCGCGCACCCGCCTCGACGTGGAGACACCCCTTCCCCGCATCAGACGCCGCCGCACGCCCTGGATCGGGCTGGCTCCTCTCTGGCGGCTGGTGGGCCGGGGATCGCCGGATCCGCCCGGATCTGGCCGGCGCGGCCCTGCTTCGTCGCCCGGCTTGGGTGCTCGCGGCGTGGTCTCCCTGGTGGCGGCGATGTGGGTCGTTCTCCGTGTCTTGATGGGATGTGCGCGGTGGGTGGATGCCGGGGCGGCGGCCTCGGACGGCGTGGACGGCGTGGCCTCTCGACGGGCGACGGCCGTGGGAGCTGGTGGTCCGCGACTTCGGCTGTGCGGGCGGCGAGGTCTCGGTGGACGACTACTACGGTGGGTCGGGGTGCCCCGTCACCCGGCGTGCCTGCTACGATGAAGTCCGACGCCTTCTCCGGCTGCGGGCGCTCCCCTGGCCTGTCTTTGGCCGGGTGGTTGGGACGGGGGCGGGATCGGGGGAAACCCTTGGCCGTCGGCGGAGGCCACGACAATGGCGGCGCCTTGTGGGCGTCGATCCCTTCTTGGAGGCCTTGTCGAGGTCCTATCTCGTCTCTCACTGTGCTCTCCATTTGGGCGAAAGCTCTAGTTCCCCTTGCGGGCGACGGCGTCGTCCCTTCGTCGCGTTCCTTCTTGAAGGCGTCGCCTGGGGTCCCCGGAAGCACGGTGGGCGCTTCGTGGTGCGTGTGAGGTGTTTGGCGGCGGCAATGTGTGCGGAGATCTATCTATTCTACCGCTGATCTTCATCCTGTGGTAGCGCTCCATCTGCTTGGTGATGTTCTACCGTAGGTGGTGGTCGTCATTTGGCGTCATGGTGGCGTTGATGGCGGAGGGCCTGCCAAGGATGGCACCTCAATCTGCTTGGTGATGGACCAGTGGAAGATGGTGGAGACGACACTTGTGAGTGCGTCAGACCGGTTTATACCCCAGACCCGGTATGTGGCTAGGCTGGGGATTCCGGGTTTCGATGTTAGGTTTAGGTGAGTGGTCTGGGTAGGGGCCCAGCTAGCACCCCTTCATCATATGGATAGGAGTAGCGGCATATGTTGCCTAGTTGGTGGATTCAGGCTTATTGTTGTAACACTTTGTAAGGTCCTCGGGAATAATCAATAAAGTGGCCGTATGCATCTTCCAGATGCAGAGGCCGGGGATCATTCTCCTTTTCTAAAAAAAATAGCACTAACAAAAGATACAACTTAACACACCTCTTGACATACATACAGATCCTTAGCATTAGCAATAGTCAGCAAAATGCCAGGGCAGTGACCTTTGATCCTTAGCATCGGCAGTAGTTCCTTCACCAACATGTTGACTCTCAGATCACCTTTGCTACAATAGACTACAGTCCTCTTGATGCTAGGATGGGGAGAGAGCGTGGATGATATAGGCATAGGAGGGAGGCCGGACGAGTTTGGGCATGGTTGTCTAGGTTTGCATGCCAAGGGTGTGGGGATGGAGGACGGGGCTTGCATTGAGCTAGGATCTTAGAGAAAAGCTCAACGACGGATGAGGAGGCATGGCATTGATACACGGGTAGATGGGATTTTTCTCGCTTGGCCCTGATTTTGTTTTGTGAACACATTTTGACGGTTTGGTTTAAAAAACCAGAGACTATTTCCTGAGTAACTAAAACATAAAAACCAGGACAGGCTATTCGGGCTATCATATGTCGTCAATCCTATATGTAGTCGATCGATTGAGCTAGCTACCTGCTAGGGCATTCTAGAGAGGGATTACCGGGATATGGTCTATCATTGAAGTTCCCTTTAGAAGCATTGATGTTGTATTTATTCCTTGAAATGAAATTCACATCAATAACATCATTATTTTGCTCAATCAAAGTAGACAAAGGAATATTATTTGGATCAATCTGAGAATTTTTAGTAGCAAGCATACTCATAATAGCATCCATTTTCTCACTCAAGGAGGATACTTCCTCGACATAATTTATCTTCTTACTAGTTGGACTGCGCTCGATGTGCCATTGAGAATAATTTGCCATCATATTATCAAGAAGCTTTATAGCATGTCCAAGTGTTATTCTCATAAATGTTCAATCTGTAGCCGAATCTGAACTTATTCATGCTATGCCTCCCCGACAATATAGCGTTCACGAGAAGCATCTCTCTCGTGAGGGTACACTACTAGTATAGCGTTCACGAGAAGCATCTCTCTCGTGAGGGTACACTACTAGTGCTGCTAAGCCGGCCTTATCCCCCCGCCCAGCTCGTTTGCTCACTCTCCCCGTCTCACTGTCACCGTCGCGGCCGTTCTCCTCCTACCATCGCCGCCGCCGTCGCTGCATTGCTTCCGGCGTCGCCGCCATCCCCCGGCCTCGGTAAGCCTCCTCCTTCTCCTCTTCCTCCTCCCTCCTCCCTCCTCTAGCTGCCCCTCCTCCCTCTTCCGCCCCACTCCTCCCTCCTCTAGCCAGCTCTCCTCCTCCCCTCATCCCACCCCCTACTCCTCCCTGCTCTAGCCGCCCCTCCTCCTCCACCAACAGCCCCTCCTCCACAACCCCTCCTCCCTCCCACTCCTCCATCCATAGCCCATCCTCCCTCCCCTCCTCCATCCACACAGTTATGGTTTAGTTCATAGCTTATAGTGTTTAGATTTAGTTGATATGTAACACTTTGATTTAGTATGCTTCTAGTGTTTAGTTGATAGCTTATAGTGTCTAGAGTGAATTAGTAAAAATTCAAAAATAGTTAATAGATTTAGTTGATATGTTTAGTTGATAGTTAAACTTAGTTAATAGGTTTAGTTGATAGCTTATAGTTTTTAGAGTGAATTAGTAAAAATTCAAACATAGTTAATAGATTTAATTGATATGTTTAGTTGATAGTTAAACATAGTTAATAGGTTTAGTTGATAGCGAGTGAATGTAGATATACATTTTGAATTATAGAAATGTATTGGAATGCTATATGACAAATTTTTAGGTATAAAATTTAGTAATAGGAACTTCAGCAATCAAACTCTAAGTTATATTGTGAAATTAGGGTATTTTTCTATGGTTCAAGAAGTAGATAGTAAGTTATATTAAATTTGATATTTACTTGATAGCTTATAGGGTTTTTCCGGAGAACACCCCCGAGTGGCCTATGTTTTGCCGGAGTGTTGATTAATTTACGTTGCGGCAAATTTTGGGCACTCGATATGTCCTTTTTTAGCAAAGGTCATGCCGGAATTTTCCGTGGATTTGAGCATGACTTGTGCTAGAATGTAGGAAATATCGAGTGCCTTGGATTTGCCGGAAGAGTATTAAACGACATTTGGGTTTTTCCATCGAGTTACAATCTTTGAATTTTGAAAACAACAGATGTCTGATGACGATGGGATCTCGGAGTGCGGGTACTGCTACGATGACAAGGGTTCGTGCGACAGGTTTCCTCACCTGGAAAATGATAGGTTTTTCACTGTGAAGCTGGAGGAGACCTTTGATGATTGCACGGTACGCAACGACAAGCATTTCATCGTAATTAATATCATCACTTGTGCTTCTTTTGTTCAACGTGTAATTTCTGGATTTTTTTTCAATTTGATTAATGCATCCCGTGCCATGCTATACCATATGTATTGGAGAATCTTGGTTTCTAAGACTTTGAGAATATGGAGACAAGGAGGGCTCACTTATGAACTAAACATGGTTATGAGTTTCTGGTTAAGCTATACAATGCGGTCGATCACTCCCATTTTGGTTGCTCTAATTGGGAAGCTCTCTGCAAGGCACATGATTTGCGAAGGGTATGCAAATAAGATTTGATATTGGTCCTGAAGATTATGATGATGGTAATATCGACATCTTTGTGGATGTGGATATGCCTCCAGTTTCGCCTAGATGTGAGTTTGTCAAACTAATTTGTTAAGTTAAGTAATTTATATTGTTAATTTTAAAATATTTGGTGTTCATCGGTAGTAAACTTATTTATTTATAATTGTCAGCTTATTTCTTATCTTCAAGAAATGCTCGGAAGGTTGTAGACATCACATACTACGGTTATGACTCCGAGTTTAATTGTGAGGAGAAAAGTTGTCTTGTATCATTCATAGATGATGTTGAGGCCTTTAAAACTAATCACTCTATCAGCCCAAATTTTACCAGATACGTGTCATTAGTCCATAAATTGCTTGATGTCAACTTCATTGCCAAAAACTTGGTAATATTTTGTTAATGATAGTAAATTTGTTGCATACATTCTTCTTATGTAAACTACATTGCTAAATATATATGTTACTATTATGTTTTTAAACAGAGGCTCCCGAAGGAGGTTGTGCCTGACTTGATGTTTATCGAAGGTGATATACATATGGTTAGCTTACGACCAAATCCTTCGAAGGCTTACTACAGTGCATACTTAATTTCTTCAAGCAATGGAAGGCTCAAAATCAATGAATGGAGCAAAGTGATGAATGCGCATACACAACTAATTGGAGTCAACATGAATATGCGCAATCCACAAGTTGAAGATAGGTTTATCTCCATTCTCCATTACGGAGATGTACCGATTTATCTGTTTTATAGTATTTTACCTAGGAGAGAGGAGTAGGTCCTAGATATTAAGAACAGTTAGTTAGTGTTGATTATGACTAGTTATTATGATGATGAGAAGTTGTTATTATGCGCTACAATGTGTTAGAGTTGATGATGAGGAAGAGGAGGAGGAGTTGTGATTAGAGTTCTATGATGCTGATGAGAGGAGTTGTTATTATGACTAGTGACCAAGTTGTTATATGATGTCTCGTGGACGAAAATGATGATGATGAGGAGTTGTTATATGACAATGATGTATTATGATGATAAGTTATTAATGATATTATGATGATGATGAGTTATTATATCATTGGGTCAAAGAACCGCGGATTAGTTTCAATTGGATGGATCCTTAGTGACCTTGGTCACTAAGGAGAACTCATTATGATGTAATAACAATCTCTAAATTGCTACTGTATGAAAATTTGTATAACGGTGTATGAATACGACATAAAATAAAAAAGAAATATAATACTGCATAATAGTAGTAGCGCGGGGCATAGGGGCGCTGCTAGTAACTACCAGGAGTGTGTTCTCCAAACCGCGCTACTCCTAAGTAGGTATCACTACTGGAATCAGCTACTTTGCCATCTGCCAGCTCTTTGCCGTCAGCTAGCGGACGGCAAAGAAGCTCTTTGCCATCAGCTAGCAGCGCAGACGGAAGAATCGGCTGATGGCAAAGAAAGTCTTTGCCATCAGCCAGCTCTTTGCCGTCCGCTAGCTGACGGCAAAGAATCGTTGCCGTCCGCTAGCAGACGGCAAAGAGGGAGGGGGGCCCACTGAGGAGTTGGTTAAAAAATACTTAACGTCCCCCCGCTTTGCCGTCCGCCGCAGACGGCAAATATGAAGAAAAGCGGACAGCAAAGGAGGGCGGACGGCAAAGGCTACCCTAACTAACCAAACTAACGGCCGAGCCCCCTCCCCCGCCCGTTACTCATCTCTCTCCCTCGACCTCCTCCGCCCCCGCCACCCCCCCATTGCCGCCCCCACCCTTCCCCGCCATCATCGCCCCCCCCCCCCCCCACCCACCCACCGCCGCCCCGCCGCCGCCGCCCCCCCCCATCCCCCCCGCCCCACCCCGCCTCGGCCTGCCCGTCCCCCGCCTCCGCCCGCCCGCCTCCCGCCGGTGCCGCCCGCCCCGCCCAGCCATCCCACCGCCCGAGCCCGTCGCCCCACCACCCACCACCCGTGCAGTGCCGCCTGCTCGTGAGTTTTTTGTTTTCTTTTTTTGCTGTTTAATTCTTGTTTAATTGTTAGTGTTAGTGTTAGTGTTAGATTTAGTGTTAGAAAAGAAGAAAATTTAGTGTTAGTGTTAGAAAAAGAATATGTAGAAGAAAAGAAGAAGAAGTGGAAAAAGATGAAAAGAAGAAAAGAAAAGAAGTAGAAAAAGATGAAAAGAAGAAGAAGAAAAGAAGTAGAAGAAGTAGAAGTAGAAGAAGAAGAATAGAAGAAAAGAAAAGAAGTAAAAGAAGTAGAAAAACGATGAAAAAAGAAGAAGAAGAAGAAAGGAAAGAAGAAGAAAGGAAAGAAGAAGAAGAAGAAGAAGAAAGGAAAGAAGAAGAAGGATAGAAGAAGAAGAAGAAAGGAAAGAAGAAGAAGAGAAGGAAAGAAGAAGAAGGATAGAAGGAAACACCCGACCATCGACCCGACACCCGACCCGACACCACACCCCGACACCGACCCGACACCTGACCCCGACACCTGA
The DNA here is from genome assembly GCA_021437245.1 of Aegilops speltoides. Taxonomy (NCBI): domain Eukaryota; kingdom Viridiplantae; phylum Streptophyta; class Magnoliopsida; order Poales; family Poaceae; genus Aegilops; species Aegilops speltoides. The sequence continues at coordinate 573,330,807 of CM038143.1, forward strand.
CCCCGACACCCCGACCCGACACCACACCACACATCTGACCCACGACACCACACCCGACACCCCGACCCCGATAGGACACCCTAACCCCGAAAAAGCACCCCGACACCGACATGACACCCCGACCCCCTAAACCTCCCGAAAAGGTGCTCTTTGGCCTTCCAGAGGCCGACGGGGTTACATATTTGTGAATTATTAGTTAGGTCATATATTTTTCGATTTTGTTATCAAAAACATCATATATAATTGTGTTGATCGGGTAGATTTAAATGTGCAGTTGTTTCATCGCTACGAGGCTTGGTGTTCGACGACCTCGTCGTGCGTTTGACGAGCTCTGCCCCTTCATTCGTGGGTGAGCACAAATGACATGTCCTTCTCCCCCATTAATTATTTGCACAAATGACATGAAATTTGGTAGCTAGCTATATATGTGTCTTGAATCATCAGTATGCGTAACCAATATGTGTCTCCCGTTCGAAAGCGTCATAGTTATAAATATGCATGCATTTGCATATTTATAACCTTGATTCTTTCGAATTGTCCAACGCTATCCATGGACAGCCCGAGTATGTGTAGATTGGGTTCGTTTTCCCATATGCTTTGCTCCAGATCCGACGCATAAATTTTGTCAGTGCCTCCCCTATTGTTCTCCGGGTACACATCCTCTCTGTTTATTGCAGAGACGTGTATCAAGAGAACAGCGTGGAGGTGCTGCCGAAATTTTGCGTCGGATCCGGAGCATAGCTTGGGAAAATGAACCCAATCTACACATACTCGGGTAGGATTAGGACCTATCATTACCTATTAGAGTGTAGGTTACATGGACGTAATAAAATTGACAAAGTAGATCAACTGATGAATATATACATGGTGAATTATATATATAATTATTGTGTGTCCAGTAGCTCTGTAAGTCAAGATGAGTGATCGTGCGTGGATGTATACCGGTCACAATGGTCAGAACAAATGGAGCGCTGAATGGTTCACAAAAACCAAGGGGTTTGTGCAAGCCGCATTTGCAAATGGCCAGAGGAAAACTTGGTGCCCCTATTTCCGATGCAGGTGTTGAAGGATGGAAGGGGAGCCGACTGAGGCGAAGGACAAATGTGCCCAAATTGAAGGTGTGCCACACCATCAAGGTAGCTCCAGCTTATATCAGTTCGGGCGGAATTGGGTAAGGTGGCTTCATTATTAATGCAATTCATTCATCATGCTAGCTTGAGCCCTTTAATTACTAATTTACTTTGTTTCTCTCTTTCAGGCATGCTACAATAAGACGGATAAGGTGCCAGAGGGGTACGACATGTATGCCATGGCCCACACTGCCTCTTACAAGCAAGTCAAGGGGAAGGCGAGGATAGGGGAGGAGTTTAACCCGAGCCAGATCCCCTACAATCCAGAGCAGGTGATGATATCTAGTGGCGGGAGGTCCAGTGGCTCCATAGCCATCGATCCAGAGATTGCTCCTGAAACCACGGTGAGTTTAATTTGAATGGACGTTACTTGCTAGTCTTAACATTTGAGTGTCATCATGCTAATGAAACATTGGAAATGATCTTTTGTGCAGCGTTACTCCACACAAGCATCACACGATCCTTCTCCAGCTACTGGCCTGAGCCAGCCCGCTCCCACACCTCCATGATCAAGGTAAGTTTCTCTAGTTTTTTGCTTAACAAATGCATAAAGACCTAGACTTAGCTTTATTTCATCCAATATGCTTACCTTAATGACCTAGATGTAGCTTCTTTTCCTGCAAAATGACTTAATAAGCTTACTGACCTCCAAAACCAGCCATTTAACCTAAGTTAGCTCTAAAACGATCTATACTTAGCTTTGTTTCCTCCAAAATGACCTAAGTTAGTTATAATATGCTTAGTTAACTAGGTTTGCTCAATAATGACATGTACTTACCTTTTTATGTAAAAAACGGCATAATTAGCTTAGTTAGCTCATAAACGATCCATTTTACCTACATTAGCTCTAAAATGATGCATTTTACCTAAGTTAGCTCATAAACAATCCATTTCACCTAAGTTACCTCACAAACGGTGGCGTGCTTCTTCTTCTAGTCTTCTTCTTCTAGTCACCTTTTCCTAACTTTCTTATTTGCCATTTTGCAGATTTCATTCACTTCTCGGGAGCTAGCTTGCTATGATGGAGTGCTTGTTTTTAATTTCATTCTCTTCTAGTATTCTTCTAGCTTGCTACGATGGAACTTGCTATCGTAATGAAACTTTGCATTGTAATATGTATGTGCAACTTTGCTATCTTGATGGAACTTGCTATGTATGAGTGGATGGAACTATATATGTATGTACGATGAAACTTATGTGCTGTTAAATAGCTCTGTGAGATATATCTATATATGTCATATATATTTGCTGTGAAAATTGTTGGATTTAAAAAAAACAGAAAAAGAGCCAATATGCAGGCTCTTTGCCGTCAGCCATCGACGGCAAAGGTATCTTTGCCATCAGCAGCGGACGGCAAAGAGGCCACGTGGCAGGCAACTATGTTTCCTGGGAGGCTGACCTATTTGGTCAGTTTGCCAACAGTGGCTGACGGCAAAGAGGAAAAAAAACTTTGCCTACAGCGGCGGACGGCAAAGGCCTTCCGATGTTTGCCGTCAGCGGCCGACGGTAAAGGCTTGCCGTTAACCACCTAACGGAGTAACAGCGCAATTATTGCTGTCTGTATTCTTTGCCGTCGGCAGCTGATGGCAAAGGACCCTTTGCCGTCAGCCGCGCGAAGCAGACGGCAATGTAGCTCTTTGCCGTCCCGTACGTTGCCGTCCACTTTTGTCGTGAGCGGCGGACGGCAAAGACCTTTGCCGTCTGCCATACGTGCCTTTGCCGTCCGCCGTGGCTGATGGCAAAGTAGCTGATTCCTGTAGTGTATAGCAGTAGCGCTGGCAAACAAATGGTTAGCACAATCCTCCATCCATAACACCCAATGAAAGATACAGCTTAACACAATACAAATCCATAGAACTAACAGAAGTCCTCGAGAGGGGCAGAGCCTGGGATGCGTACGGTAATACCAGTGACCTTCAACGCTGATTTCCCCACCTCAGATGACCATTGGCAGACAGACCTACACCAACGTGTTGACTCTCGGGTCATCTTTGCCATAGTAGATCATGGTCCTCTTAGTGCTAGGATAGCCATCCTATGACGATTCCTCCCTTGGTGACAGATCACGGTCAGCATCCTTGAATTCCTCCTGCGATCAGTGTGTCAAAAGGCAGCAACGTAGCACATTAGCTCAATGTTCTAGGTTAGGAAACAAAACCCACACTGCATCGGCATAATTATCTGAAACAGCAGAAGTACCGTTCTGAGCTTGAAGGTGAAATTCTTCAGTTTTGGCGAGCACCGGAGAAATGGCAACATAGGAGTGAAGTAAATTTTGATATTAAGGATGATGCACAGATTACCTAACATTGTTTACTATTAGGCTATGTTTCCTTCCTTGTACGGCAAGTCATATATATATATACCCCATGAGCTATGTAATACAGATAAGTTGCTTTCATTATAGTCTATTGGAATGATATTACTACCTCTAGATACTAGAAAGGACTAATGCAAACAACAACATCGGTCAATTTTGATACAATCGGGCGATAAGCAAAGGGTTACAACTTAATTTCCCCCATGGTTACCTAAAGAATTATCATAGTACTTTCCCCTCTTATTGGAATGAACATTATTCTCTAGTTTGTATAAAAATTGCTAGTTTTTCTCACCTTAACATCTGGGGTGAATGTTTGCAGCGGCACACCAACAAGGTGGTTTTCGTTAAGCCTGATGTAAAAAGTCCAGTCAAGTTGTCTAGGCTCTAGCTGATTGTGCCATTAAACGCAAACCCCAGTAAGCTGAACGCTGCTACCTTCCCCTGAATGTAGGTAAGCCAATCCAAGCCTTACAGGGGTCATTTTCGATTCAAGAATTGAGAAGCCTCACGGGGTAATGGATTTTGGCAAGGAAATAGAGCAATGCCATTATTGCCAGAAACATCCATATGCAAGCAATATAATATTGAGTAGAACTTTGTACATAGCGAATTAGCGATGGTAAAGTTGCCCCTCTTACATAGTATGTTATATATGCGCTTGAACATGTGCAATTACTATAAATATAGTGTGATGCCTTGAGACGGGGGAGGGGCTAAGCCCCCCCACCCAACCATGTTAGGCTCTAGCTGATTGTGCCATTAAACGCAAACCCCAGTAAGCTGAACGCTGCTACCTTCCCCTGAATGTAGGTAAGCCAATCCAAGCCTTACAGGGGTCATTTCGATTCAAGAATTGAGAAGCCTCACGGGGTAATGGATTTTGGCAAGGAAATAGAGCAATGCCATTATTGCCAGAAACATCCATATGCAAGCAATATAATATTGAGTAGAACTTTGTACATAGCGAATTAGCGATGGTAAAGTTGCCCCTCTTACATAGTATGTTATATAAGCGCATGAACATGTGCAATTACTGTAAATATAGTGTGATGCCTTGAGATGGGGGAGAAGGCTAAGCCCCCCCCCCCCCCACCCAACCATGTTAGGTAATCTTGTCCTAGTCATAGTATTGGTTGATTAATGTAGTAGGAGTTTAAACTAGATTTAGAGTACTAGTGATCGAGGCAGCCGGTGATTAGTATGTGGGGCTGGTTGCACGCAAGTAGGAGTACTAGTCCGGTTCATATATAGGTCATCAAGTCCATGTAGTATACGGTCTAAGTAGAGTCGTTTTGGTTTGGCCATGTAGGAGTACAAAGTTAGATTAGATGAGAGCCCTAGTCGGGATAGGTTTACTATGTAGGAATCTGGCCGTGGGTGTGTATATATATTACTATGTAGGGATCTTTTCTCCTTTACTCTCGGTGTGACAAATCTATGCCCGCGCATCTATATATATAGATGCGCGGGCATAGATTTGTCACACCGAGAGTAAAGGAGAAAAGAAATAAAGAGGAAATAAGGGCACGACACTAGTTAAGAGTGTTTATCGCACGTGTTCGTGATATTTTGACGTGATCAATCCTGAGGGAGAAATTCCAACAATCGGTATCAGAGTTAGGTGAATTTGAAGCCGATATGCTTGCCCCAGGGTGGTGACCCGACTAGCGCCTCGGGCGGATGATATAGTCGCTGGGTGGTGCAGCGATGAGGAAGTGCTGGCCATGAAGTCGTTGCGTGATGCAGCGAAGAGGAGGAATAAGCGATCATCGTTCGTTGGAGCGACAAGGAGGGACGCGGCATGTTGTTGTCGGGAGGGAGGTGGAAGGAGATCGTTTGATGGGAGAGGTGGTGCCGAGGTGCGGTACTGGAGCTCATCAAGATCGTCGTCCGGGGGAGTCAGAGGAGTCAAAGAGTCATGCATGTTTGCACGGACAGTCGTCGTCGTCGCGTCTGTGAGTAGTCATCGTCTCCAAGTGCTCGTCTATGTGTGGTTTCGTCGTAGTGGAGGCGGTGTGCGCACTGTTCCGTGGGTCATGTCCGTGTCCTCGTGGAGTGTCCTGGTTGTGGCCAGTGTCGATTCGGTGTGATGCCGAAGGCGGGCGATGGTAGGCGAAGCCATCGTAAAGTGAGGAGATATGCGAGCAGTGGAGAGTGAATCTGTTGCAAGCAAGTACAAGGAGTATGGTGTGAACCCAGTGCATGGCCGTGGCCAAGCATTGGTGGTGGCACAACTTGACAGACGAAGCTGCATGTTTCTAGACGGGTCATACTTTGTGTACGTATATGACTAGTTGAAGATCAAGCTCGGCATGAGACAGTGACCAGTTAAGTTGTACGACTTGAAAAGTGATGATGTGTCCAGTCTTACATGTTGCACGCGTAAATGCGATCGTGTGGGCTGTAGTCCGAATCATACGTCAAAGTTTGGACCGACAAGTCATAAATATACAACGAGTCAACATCAGAGAAAGCACAACGAGATAAAGCCAAGATTAGAGGGAGATTGTTAGGTAATCTTGTCCTAGTCATAGTATTGGTCGACTCATGTAGTAGGAGTTTATACTAGATTTAGACTACTGGTGATCAAGGCAGCCGGTGATTAGTACGTGGGGCTGGTTGCATGCAAGTAGCAGTACTAGTCCGGTTCATATAGGTCATCAAGTCCAAGTAGTATATGGTCTAAATAGAGTTGAAAGGATCGAGATGGACCTAGAGGGGAGGTGAATAGGTACAATACAAAAATTTTATTTTTATTTAGCAATTTTAGGCAATAATGCGAAGTATGAAAGTGAGCCTAACAATTGCAAAGGTGATACTAGTGCTAAGCAAGAGAGTGAATAAAACAAGTATTTAAATGAGCAAGCACAATAATGTAAGTACGAGCTAAGAGAAAAGTAACCACAAGTAGGGAGCTAGAGTTAGGGATAACCGCAACTCCGAGAGATGAGGGTGTATGACGATGTTCACTTCCTTAGAGGGAAGGTACCACTAGTAGAAAACAGGGCTTTGGTCACAGCTCAATGTACACATTAGTCCCGGTTGCATCCAGAACCGGGGCTAATGTGAGCATTAGTCCCGGTTCGAGTGGCTAAGGCGTCGGGAAGGCATTAGTCCCGGTTCAAATGGGACCTTTAGTCCCGCTTTGAGACACGAACCAGGACTAAAGGGTGCGATGCCCTTTAGTCCCGGTTCGTATCTCAAACCGAGACTAAAGTCTAATCTTTAGTCTCCGTTTGCGACACGAACCGGGACTAAAGGGTGCGATGCCCTTTAGTCCTGGTTCGTGTCTCAAACTGGGACTAAAGGTTCAAACTCTACCCCACCCCCACCCCTGTGTATCGCCTTTTTGTTTTGTAAAAAAACAAAAAAAAGATAAAAACTTCAAAAATTAAAATCCTTCGAGATGTAGTTATGTTACTACATCTATTAGTTAGGAAAAAAACTTAAATTTGGACATGTTTTGCAAAAAAGTATTATAAAAATGTAAAACTGCCATATCTTTTGCATACGATGTCGAAAAAACCCGCATAGTATATCAAAAATTCAGCACGAAAATCTGCATCCGATTTTGACAGCCGTAGGCCTGTTCGCAAATTTCAGTTTTTTTGAATTTTTGTTAAACCTGGTCAAACTATGGTCAAACTACTTATTCAAGAAATATTAGTGTTAATAAATAATTATTTTTAGTTTTTTGACTTTTGGTCAAACTATGGTCAAACTATGGTCAAATCTGGTCAAACTGTGGTCAAACTATGGTCAAATCTGGTCAAACTACTTATTCAAGAAATATTAGTGTTACTAAATAATTATTTTTAGTTTTTTGACTTTTGGTTAAACTGTGATTAAACTATGGTCAAATCTGGTCAAACTATGGTCAAACTACTTGTCAGGAAAACAACAAGTGTAGACTTGGAAACTAGGGGGAATAGAACTCGAAAGTTAAGCATGCTCACGCTGGAGTAGTGAGAGGATGTTTGACCGGCAGGTAAGTTAGACAATTTGGAATGAGTGGTTCATAATTGAGCAGTGATGAGGGGTGATTAGAGATTGAATTGTCAAATAATTCAGAAATATGAAAATAAGAAAAAAAACAGAAAAACAAAATTTCAAAAAAAAATTCTTTAGTCCCGATTGGTGTCACCAACCTGGACTAAAGGTGGAGCTCCAGAGAGCGGCCACATGGAGGGCCTTTAGTGTTACGAACCGGGACTAAAGGGGGGGACCTTTAGTCTTGACCCTTTTGTCCCGGTTCGAGATCCAGGATTAAAGCTTAAGGCCCTCTGGAACCGGGACAAAGGACCCGTTTTCTACTAGTGTACGTCACCGTTTAGAGAGGTGGATGTTACCACGAAGACACACCAACGCCATGAAGGCTCACCCTGTTCTGTCTTTGAGATATCACCACGAAGGCGATTCTAAACCACTAGTGGTAGACCTTGAGGTGGTCTCCAAGCCCTCACAAACTTTCCGGGGGTAATCATAATGGTCGATTTATCTCTGAAGAACTCTTACCACGCGCCTAAGAGTCTCCAACCTTCAAGAGTAACAAGAATGATGGGGAAATGCTCAAAACTTGCTGAAACCACGAATTCCTTTGGTGGGAAGAAGGGGAAGGAGTAGATCTATCACTTGATTGGACAACTTCTCACAAATGCTCTCAAATCCCTCCAGGATCTAAGGAGAAAGAGAGAGTGAAATGCGTTCTAGGGTTTGCTCAAAGTGAATGGACAACCTTACACTAGTAGAAAAGGGGCCAATGGTCTGGGCCGGTCCAGCCCATTAGTCCCGGTTCAATCCAGAACCGGGACCAATGGGGGCATTGGACACGGTTCGTGAGCCCCAGGGGCCGGCCGGGCCACGTGGGCCATTGGTCTCGGTTCGTTTGGACCTATTGGTCCCGGTTGGTGGGACGAACCGGGACCAATGGCCCTCGCTCCTGGCCCACCACCATTGGTCCCGGTTGGTGGCCTGAACCGGGACCAAAGGACGCCCATTAGTCCCGGTCCATGCCACCAACCGGGACTAAAGGTTGGTCCTTTTTGTGGCCAGAGTTTAGTCTCACCTCGCCAACCGAAGGGGAATCAGACCGGTTTACAAGCCCCTCCCTCTCTGCCTTATTGAGCTCCTCTGAAAATGAAAATAGATACCCTTATATAGGAAATTTAGCCTAAATTCATACGAATTTATCTTGAAATTTGTTATGAATTTAAGTTGAATTTCCTCTATAAGCGCATCTATGCTCATTTCTGAGTAGTTTTTTATATAGTTTTTTTTTCTTTCCTGCTATATTTATTTTTTTTCTTTTTATTTCTGAGTTGTAATGAGTCATTAAAAATAAGCATCTATGCTCATTTTTTAGTAAAGTTAATCAGAACTATTTTTTCTTCTACTTATTTTTGAATTATAATAAGTCATTAAAAATAAGCATCTATGCTCATATTTTAGTAAAGTTAATCACAACTATTTTTTTCTTCTTTTTATTTCTGAGTTGTAATAAGTCTTTAAAAATAAGCATCTGTGCTCCTTTTTTAGTACAGTTAATCACAACTATTTTTTCTTCTATTCATTTCTGAGTATTTTTTATATAGTTTTTTTCTGCTGTATTTATTTTTTTCTTTTTATTTCTAAGTTGTAATAAGTCATTAAAAATAAGCATGTATGCTCCTTTTTTAGTACAGTTAATCACAACTATTTTTTGCTTCTATTCATTTTTGAGTAGTTTTCTATATAGTTTTTTTCTTTTATTCTATATTTATTTTTTCTTTTTATTTCTGAGTTGTGATAAGTCATTAAAAAGAAGCATCTATGCTCATTTTTTAGTACAGTTAATCACAACTATTTTTTGCTTCTATTCATTTCTGAGTAGTTTTCTATATAGTTTTCTTTCTATTCTGCTATATTTGTTTTTTTCTCTTTATTTCTGAGTTGTAATAAGTCATTAAAAATAAGCATCTATGCTCAGTTTTTTAGTAAAGTTAATCAAAACTATTTTTCTTCTACTTATTTCTGAGTGGTTTTTCATATAGTTTTTTCTTTTCTGCTACATTTATTCTTTTCTCTTTATTTCTGAGTTGTAATAAGTCATTAAAAATAAGCATCTATGCTCAGTTTTTTAGTAAAGTTAATCAAAATTATTTTTTCTTCTATTTATTTCTGAGTAGTTTTTCATATAGTTTTTTTTCTTTTCTGCTACATTTATTTATTTATTTATTTTATTTCTGAGTTGTAATAAGTCATTAAAAATAAAAAAGAGGCGCAATGCTTGTTAATTTGCTTCAAGCCTTTCGGAATAGTGTCAACTACACTTCATATAGCTCTGTGCGGTCTACCGTATTTCTCAAGGCTTGAAGCTAACCAACGTGCAGGAGCATTGAGCCTCTTCGTCATCGTCTCTGCACTCAGGGCTTATAAACAGTTGCGAGTGCCTCTCGCTTGGCGAGGTGGGACTAAAAAAACAGTGGCAGGAAGAATCAACAAAAAAACGGCTGCAGAAAATAAAAAAGAAGTTAAACGGGTCCATTGGTACCGGTTGGTGGCACCAACCGGTACCAATGCCCCTCTTTGGTACCGGTTGGTGCCTCCAACCGGTACCAATGCCCCCCTTTTGTCCTGGTTGGAGCCACCAACCGGGACCAAAGGTCTTCTATTCCTGCCCTTTGGGCTGCTGAAAAGAGGCCTTTGGTCCCGGTTGGTGGCACCAACCGGGACTAAAGGGGGCATTAATCCCGGTTTGTGCCACGAACCAGGACCAAAGCCTTTCCTATATATACAACACGTAGCGCGACTTCGATCTCTCCTGCTCCACTCCCGTCGCCGCGCGTCTCTCAGCTGCAGCCACCTCGTCGTCGCCGCCCGCCCGGCCGCCGTCGCCCGCCCGCCCGCCACGCCCGCCCGCCACCTATCGCCGCCGCCGCCCAGCCCACCCCACCACCGTCGCCGCCCAGCGCCCACCCCAGCCGCCAGCCTCGATCGATCGAGAGCGTCGCCGTCGGCCAGCGCTGCCTCGGCGCCGTCGCCGCCCCGCTCCGCACCTCGCCGTCGCCTTCGCCGTCGCCGTCGCGCCCGGCCGTACGTGAGCATTGTTTTTTTATTTTTGTTAGATTTTGTTTTAGATTTTTTTAGTTCATAGATTTTTTTGTTAGGTTAGATGTGTAGTAATTTAGATATGTAGTTCATAGATTTTTTTGTTAGATTAGATTTTTTTTGTTAGATTATATGTGTAGTAATTAATTTGTTCATATTATGTTAGATTTTTTGTTTGATTAATTAGATTTTTTCGTTAGATTACATGTGAAGTAATTAATTTGTTCATATTATGTTAGATTTTTTCTATTAATAGTTTTTTTGGTGATATTATTATTGAATATGCATGTTTGGTGATATTATTGTTTATAGATTTTTTGGTGATATTTAGATTGTGTAATTAATTTTGTTCATAGAATTTTAATGATTTGTTTGTTCATAGTATATTTAGAAAAAGGAAAAAAATAAGAAGTAGTTTATATATAGTTGAACTAGCTAGTTGATTTAATAAACTAATTTATTTTACTATATATAGAAGTAGTTTGTTTTTAGTAAGTACTACTTATTTATTTATAGTAATTAAGTGCTTAGTAGTTGAACTAGATAGTTGATTTAATTAATAAAACTACTTTTATTTAACTATATATAGAAGTAGTTCCCGCATCGACGTCGGTGATGCCTATCCCGCATCCTCGTCGTCGTCGACTCGGCGGTGGAGCCCTGCTTGATCAGGGCCATGTTCGGGACTGGGCTCCGCCGGGCTGGTATTGGGAGGTGCTACCTTTCGGGAGACGTAGGTTGGTGAGGAGGCAGCCCGTTGTTGACCCGATCCTTGTTTGGTGGCGGTCGCGTGGGCCAGTGATGGTGGTGAGACATCCGGACACCGTGGAGGTGGTACGTCACCGTGTCAGCGAGGAGGACGAGCACGTCCGTCGCTACATGGTTGCATTGGAGGGCAGGTTCGACAATACCTGGCAGGTTCTTCAGGGATCTCACTGGAGCTATGATACCCGTCGGGCGCTACGGTTCTAGTTGTATTAGTGATAATATTCGATGATGTATGGACACCAAGAGATGATGTACTTTTGCTTATAATTATTGAATGCATGCTAATCTGAATACTATACTTTATTTTATGATTTGGTTTTGCTTATTTTATGATTTGGTTTTGCTTATTGAATGCTCATATTGGATAAGTTCTCCTTCATTCCCGTGTGCTAGACAATTTGGTATAATAATACATTCGGGAATGAAAGGAGGAGCTAAGTACATCGATCATCGATAGTCAACCCGTGATTAATAATAATAATCTAGTTTAATATTTGAATTCTGAACGTAGGCCGGAAATGTCGTACTCATCGGACGACGAAAACCGCCCGGGGGAGTGCGACTGGTGCCATGACGACCGAGGTATCTGCGACAGGTTCATTGAGCTGGACGAAGATCGGCGCTTTAGCATTAAGCTCGAGGAGACCTGTGATGTTCATACCGTACGCAACGACGACAATAGTTTTTTTCGTAATTAAGCACGACTTCAACTATTTTAACGTGTATTTTTCATCTTTTCCAATTCGACTAGCTTATCCCATGCTTTGCAAGACGCTATGTCTTGGAGAGGATGGGTTTTGAAGACCATGAATGTTTCGAAACCAAAAAAATTATCCTAAGTACCCATCATGGTGTGGATTTTCAAGTAAAGCTGTACAATGCTCAGAGTGTAACCCATTTTGGTTGTGAAAATTGGGAAGCACTTTGCAAGATGTATGGTATTGATGAGGGTATGCTTGTCACCATGGATCTTGGTGATCCTACAATCGAGCAAGAGAGACCTTCGATTTGGGTCCTTGTGGATACACCTCCAATTCTTCCCCCATGTGAGCTTAACATAGTTATTAAGTAATTTATATTGTTTATTTCAAAATATATAGTTGACAACTTATCTCCATTGACAGCTTATTTTCATTCTTCAAAGATTGTGTGGAAGATGGTAGACAGAACCTACTACACCGAAGGCTCCGAATTAACTTATCAGGAGAAAAATCATCTGGTCGGATTTTGTAGTGATCTTGAGAATTACAATATCTACAATCAAACTCCTCAACATTATGGTCAATACGTGCCACTAGTGCACGTGTTGAACTATGGTAACTACAATGGAGATACCCTGGTAAGATTATTTTTTACTATTACAACATCCGTGCATCTTTTTGCACACTTCTAAAACTAGTACATCATTGCTAACTACGACGTTATTACTATGTTTTTCAACAGATAATCCCAAATGATTGTGTGCCTCATCTGATGTATACGTATGGTAGCCTTCATGTTTTGAACATACAATCAGGTTGTCCTACGAATCTCAACTGTCTATACCAGGTTTCTAGAAGAAGTGAAGACATAACAATCAAAGAATGAAAAAAAATGTATGGACAGTCGTAAGGAGCTTCTTGGAAGCAATAAGCAGCGAAGGGAAAGAATTGGAGACAAGATGATCGCCATTCTTCATAATGGAGAGTCAGGGTCCTACCTGATACTGACGATCATGTGCTAAGAACAATTATGTAGGGTTGGGTTCGATGACTATGAGGATGATGATCGCATGACTTATTATTAATAACGAGTAGAAGTTGTATGATGATGCATGATTAGTAGGACTTGTTATTATATATGATGATGTATGATGCGAGCATGCATGAGCATGTTATATCAGCGGGTGAAATGAACATAGCAGCAGCGTTGATAAACCAAGGATGAAGATATAAGAGAGGACACTTCTCTCTATTAGCTAGCTAATAACAACCTAAAAATAACCTCCAAAACCCCTAAAGCAGCCACTTTTTTTTAAAAAAAAACATGGACTTTTGGTCCCGGTTGGAGCCACCAACCGGGACCAAAGGCCCCCCCTGACTGGGCTCGGTGCACAGGGCCACGTGGAGGCACATTGGTCCCGGTTTGTGTTTGTACCAGGACTAATGGGTGGAGGTATTAGTAACGACCCATTAGTCCCGGTTCATGAACCGGGACTAAAGGCCCTTACGAACCGGAACTATTAGATGTTTTTCTAATAGTGTTATCCCGTGGAGGAGGAAGATTATATATAATGGTGGAGCAAATATGGCCGTTGTGGTTTAAGTGACAGGGTTAGGCCGGACTTCCAGTCCAGAGTCCGGACATCCGGCATAGCGGAAGGACCCTATGAGAAACATTAAGAGTAGAGCAAAAACATAGGGGTCGGACATCCGGGGGAAGACCCGGACATCTGGCAGTAGGCCAAACATCCGGCTTGTGCAGATCCCAGAGGAGCCAAGCTTCTAGAGAAATGGGTCGGATATCCGGGGAGCACATGGCTGCCCGGACATCCGGCGCTACGGGGGCGGCCCGGACATCCGGCAGCCAGGCTTTAGCAGATGCACTCATTCTGTGATAGTGAGCCGGATTTCTGGTAGGGACCCCGACATCCGGCGACCCCCAAGCTAGAAACAAAAAAAGGAGAGAGAGGGAGAGAAAATGTGATGATAATTGATCCCACAAATTTACCAAATGATTTAGGCATTTTTAGGAGATGTGGTAACGCAAGAAAATAGAGGGGAAAACGTAATGACTTGAGCAAGTCTTTTGCTAACCCTATCGATCCCCTCTTAATAGTGTGGTATCACTGTACTAAAAAGTAAACCAATAAAAGAACCGTTGAACTAATGTTTCTTCTTCCTCGAGTCATATCAATTTCGTACGTCCATGATCCACACACATTTTTCATCCCGGGGCTAGCACCTGAGATTTACTCGATAAACATAGTTAGTCCCCTACATGTATATTGTCATCAACATCAAAATATGATGTAAGGGCATGATTGCACTTTCAAGAGTCGTTTTGGTTTGGCCATGTTGGAGTACGAAGTTAGATTAGATGAGAGTCCTAGTCCGGATATATATATAGGGCAGACATTTGTCACACCGAGAGTAAAGGAGAAAAGGAAATAAAGAGGAAATAAGGGCACGACAAGGGCCCTTGGCTAAAAGTGTTTATCGCGCGTGTTCGTGATATTTTGATGTGATCGATCCCGAGGGCGAAATTCCAACACACCACTTAGTTGGGGACGGGACTACTCGTAGGGCTCGCTAGGCATCATCCCGAGGTCGAAGGTTCGAGCCTCTGTTTTGCTAATATTTTTTGCGTAATTCAATATTTTGGAAACAAATTGGTCGCGATGAGGTAGAAGTATTAACTGAGTCGATATTGCTAGCTTGGCAATGTAATCAGGCGCGCTGGCCACTTGAATAGGAAGGAGTTCAAGTATAGAATGAGTTAAACTAAATAAATTTTGACGCTAAATGTTTTTGAATTTAAAATTCATCTGAAAATTTCGAGTGAAAAATATTCCACCCCTGTCGGAAAAAAACGTACTCATGAGCCTATCATCTTCCCCCCTTTGCATGAGGTATCTAACGCACAAAAAAGGAAGATCACATTGCTAATGTGTCAGAGACCAAGAATGCTTGAAAATGCAACCTTTCTTGTCATGATTGGAAGTCTAGCGCTTACAGCATCAACGCTATATCCTCCAAGCAGAGTGAAAGTAGCAGCGGTGAAGGTGATAGTTACAAGATGAATTGCCACTAATGATGTCCTGATTATTTATTTTGGAGCTAGTGTATTTTTCAGCACCAAGACACACCGACAAAAACTCATCAAATTGGAAAGATCAGATATGTGACTTGGCAATTGACACTATGCAAAAAAAAAAAAAATTGACACTATGCAAGCAATGGGCTCATTCACTTGCCACTTGCTGCCAAAGGTAAATTCAGAATCTTCCTTAAAAATCGGCACTGCTAGATTTTTTGCTATCAAACTCCAAATTGCTACTGCATTGGTCAAGAAGAACATGTTCATGGACCGAGAAAATTAAACTATTATGCAAATTTAACTATTGAGGCCAGCCTTGGTAATTATCCATTTCAAATAAGGGACAGTGGCTCCACGAACCCTTCCCCCCTCCCCCCCTCCCCGCGTCGCCACCCGCGAGGCGGCCGGGGCGGGCACCCAGATCCCTCCACCGCTTGTCTCCCCTTCTCCTCCCTCCTCCCTCGCCGCCGCCGGGGGCGCGGCCGGGCTAAGCCCGACACGCACCGGCGGCGACGGGGCCTTGCTCTTCCTCCTCCGCGCGATGGGGGCGACGCAGGTTCCTCCATCGAGGGCGGGCGCGGTGCGGGCTTGGGGCACCGCGGTGTGGCGGCGCTGCTGCCCTCGGGCGCGTGGTGCTGCGTGGCGGCTTGCGCGGTGGAGCGCGCCGCCGAGGCGGCCAGATCCGCCCGGCGGCGGCGCGGCCGCAGCGGCGTGGCGGCGGCTGGGGTCCGGCTTCGGGCTGCTTGCGGCTGCGGTGGTTCCTCTCCGTCATGGGTGTGCGGTGATGGTGCGGCTCGGCCGGTGGCGGTCCGGCGACCTGGTGGTGGTGGCCGGCGGTGCGCGTGGTGGTGGTGCCTCCACTTGGCGGTTTCAGTGCGGGGAGGAAGGGGAGCGGCTTGGACAGGGGCGGCGGAGCCAACGGCGTGCCGGCTGCAGCGTGAAGGCGGGAACTTTACGGGCCTCGGAGATCCCGGCCGGGCCTGTGCGGCCACGGGCCTGGTGTGTTCCTGCCATTGCATCCGGTCAGCTACCGTCTTTGGCGGTGGAGGTGGGGCCCTCCCGCGTGCCGACGGTGCTGCTGCCCTGTCCCGACTCCTCTTGTTCATTGTGCAGACCATGCTTCACGGTGCCGTGGTGAGACAGCGTTGGAAGCTTCGTATCCGGGTTGGCGCGGGGTGAGGGTCTGTTTGGTGGTGAGCTCTGGAGTGCCTGAGTTGGAGGATGGGATCGGGAGAAATCTCTATTGGCTTGGCCAACAACGACACAGTGGCGCTTGTGGGTGCCGTCAGACCTTCCTAGAGGGTGTCGGGGCTACCCTTCCTCTCTCCTCACCGTGTACCGGGGGAAACCCTTGGCAGCAGCATCGTCTTCGTCGCGTCCCTTCTTGGAGGTGTTGATTGGTACCGGTGCTTCGGAGGCTCGGAGCTTGGTGGGCGATCTCCAGTGGGTGCAGTGGCCACGGGGCTTCTTCGTTTCTTTGTCGATCCGCCGTTGTCGGCGTTTGTTTCTCTTGTATTTTCTCTTTCTTTTCTTTTGGGCGTGACTGTGCTGCTTCCGCCCCAGCACCTATCGTTGGATGTTTCGGTTGGTTGCTTTGTATACAAAGCGGGGAAAACCCTTTTTCGGTAACTAAGGGACAGTAGACTGGAGATAAACTTTATTAGAGAAAGATTGCACAAATGCCTCGAGGTAAACAACTATCAGGCACATTTACTTGTGGTGTGAAGATGGAGGCTACACAGCCTACACTCCCTGCGGTAACAGAGCTATCGGCTGTTGCCGCTGAAGAAATGGCCGCAGTGAAGGAATGCAGGGAACTCAATGCTACAGCAGCAGCCCTACAAGTAAAAGCTTGGTCCTTTATTTTCTCATCACCTTTTCTTTTCATTTTTGATGGGATTGATCACCATTTCTTAATTAGAATATATATACACTGTCACTAGGATGCTCCGTGTATACTCTGTATCATCTTGTTAGTTGTGAGTCACCTGACTGGCCAGAGAGATATGTGGGTTGGCTGTGTACAACATGTGCAGGAGGCCATCACGCCCACCTCCGTCAGAAGCCGGCAAACTTGATGGTGGATCGTTGTGGGGCGCATCGATTACACTGTGGAAGGGTCAGGTACTCAGGTGATTGTTTACAGAAACTGCATGCTGCCAACGCAAGTAGTTTTAATTACTGGAAGGAGGGCCAGCTGCGGTCCTCTGAAGGACCAGCTGAGGTTCATACGTACGTCTTCCAACTTGCTGAATAAGTTTGATTCAGTTAAACCTTGGTCCTGAATAAGTGCTTATTATATATGCAGCTTTACTGCTGCCCATAAGATTACTTCGCCCCTTCATTTAAATTTGGCCGTATCATCTGATGGCAAGTTAATTAGTACTCCACGCCGCGACTCTGTATCAAAATGCAAGACATTTTTTGGTTTAAAAACGGTAAACGTCTTTACATTTTGATACAGAGGGAGTACTGCACTTGTACATAAATACTAAGCCTGCATACTATACCCGTGGCGGGCCGTCGTCCTGCTCTGCTGTATCAGATGCAGTGCTAGTAAAGGAACCTGCAGCACACGGCTGGAATGAAGTTATCAAGGACGTTCATATACTACGTTTGTCCAACTTGTTCAGAGATCCCAGTTTGGTTTTGGTTCAGGTAAACCTTGTCGCTCAAGAGCAGACATAGCACGTACTCCCTCCATAAATGAATATTATTTGTGATCTAAACGCTTTTATATTTCTTTACAGAGGGAGTACAAGTGCTCATTGTCACTTTATAAGGTCCATTGAACATCCATCCTAAAATGTAGAATGGCGATTTACTCAAGAATGTGAAAACAAAATACTAGGCCACAACGTGGACCAGGGAGTTTCTGGTGTTACAGAGGAAACAGCGAAGCGACCCACAGAAAAAACAGAGTGCACTTAAGTATGTTCAGCAAAGTCTAGCTGAAGTGCTAGCTAAATTAACTGAATAAAATGCCACAAGGGACTTGACCTTCAACAGGTTCGTTACAGAGTAAATTGGAAAAAGAAAGTACTACCAGCATGCTAAAACAGTAATACTAGTAGATTAGGTCAGACCATGTCACGGAAAACAGAGCTGGAAGGTTGACACACCCTGTAATCGCCAAACAACATGGAGAACCAACGTCTACCCAACCGATAATTGAGCTTCAAGATAGGCCATTTACTTATGAGCCAAGTCAGACAAGGGCAAAAACCTACCAAAAGGCAAATCCCAATGGCCATCCAGTGGCGACGAAAAGATAGTACCGTGTATAAACCAGCTGCAAAAGCCCCAAGTGTTGCCATGTACGCAAACCATGTAAGCCTCTTAGTAACGGTGATGTAATAACTTGTGAACCTATCATCCTCCCATCTTCCCATGAGGCATATGACGGCGACAACAAATGCAGAGCACATTGCTAAGGTGTCAGATATCAAGAACGCTGCAAATGCAACTTTTTTAAGCATGATGGGAAGCCCCTCGCTATCAGGAGCACTGCTGTATCCTCCTGGCAAAGTGAAAGCAGCAGTGAAGGTGATTGTCGCAAGGAGGATCGCCACTAATGACGTGTTGGTTGTGTATCTTTGTGTTGTTGACTTCCTCTCCTTTATCGATTCAATAGTTTCCTGTTGCTCAACATCCTTGTGAATATTATCTGAAGGGATGTCATCATCTTTGGGATCAGCTTTCAGCATAAGCACCTGCACCTCCTTCTACAAGAATTCAAAATATCAAATTATCCTCCAAATTTATTAACTCATGGTAGTGTATAAATAAAGCTTCATATGGTTAACAAAATAGCATATGAGCATACCCAGTCCAAATTCTTCTCGTGACTGGTGATGCCTGACAACAGGGAAGCAGCGGATTCACCATGAATGTCAAATATTGTTGTGTCTATACCCTTGCAAGACAATAAAGCAGCAACTGTTCTGGGATTGCACCTCTCGACTGCGTAATGTAGAGCAGTTCTTCCGCTGCTGTCTTGCATATTAACGAGACGCTGAAGTTGCGGTGTCTGGAGGATAAACTCAATAAACTTCGTATGACCATTTTGTACAGCTGAATGGAGGCATGTCAATTCTTGATGGTGTACATGGCGATAAGGAGCATCTGGACAATGGTTAAGAAGCTCTCGAGCAACACCAACATGACCTCGAGTTGCAGCACTAGTAAGGAGAGTAAAACCTTGGTTGTTTACTTCATACCCTAATGATATATCATGTTGCAGAAATTCCCGCAGCACGCCAACCTTGTTGTAACAGACAGCAAGTCTTATTGGAGTATCCTCGTTTGAGTCGGCTATACGTGCTAGTTGAGGACGTTTCTTCATAATTTGTGCAGCAATAACTGAAAACAAGTCGAGATTAATTACAAAAGATGGTTAATAACGAAGTGGTGATGATATAATAAGTTTTTGGCACAAAAAATGGCCTGCTAAGAATTAAGTGAAAAGGATTAATCAAAGAGAAAAGAGCAATGATATACAATATAAGATATAGTATATTAGAACATGGTACTGTAAATCGTACTCCATTGTTCTCACAATCTTACCTTGATCCCCATTTTTAGCTGCGGCATGAAGAGCATGGCGGCAAAAACTGCCCTCATGAGAAGAATCATTGATTTCCAGTAGTTGCAAGGCAATATCTCTAAAACCTCTCATTACAGCCATGAACATGGGTGACTCACGGTATATATTTACATGGTGTGACAGAGCAGGCTCCGCTTCTAACAACTGTGTCGCAAGGTCCATGTAGCCATTGCGGATGGCGTGGTGCAGTGCATTAGATTTATCTTTGTCCTCACGCAAGATTGTGGCTTGCAGTCCTAGGTCATTGCAGCGTTTGAGTAAAAGAGAAGCCAAATTGTCATGCCCGTGTGCCGCGGCAATGACAAGTGGTGTCTCACCCTCGTGATTAACCTTTGAGAGGAGAGACTGGTCTAGTTGCAGCGCCAGCATGCAGAATTCAATGTGGCCATGAATGCAGGATATGTGGAGGCATGTGTTCCCCGCTGGAGTTGTTCCACGAAGATCTGAGACCACTGGCGTGGTTCCCGCCTTCCCGGGCCACTGAAAGCCGGAATCAACATCTTCAGAGTGTCTAGCTCACCACATGTGGCTGCCTTCAGGAGTTCCTCGGCCATTGGTGGTTCTTGCTGCTGTTGTGCTTGAGCTGATGAACTAGCTATGTCTGTCATCGCCTCCCTTTTGGCCGGTTTAACTGCAGCTGTGGGTAAATGATGGATAATTGAGCAGCCACTGATCTTCAAGGGGAAATCACTGAACAAATCGCCGTAGTACTTCAGATCAATGCAAGAAAAACCCATGAAATCAATCAAACTGATAACCAAAGAAAAACCGAGCCCAACATTAAGCATGAACTGCAACAGCGAATGAAATAGTAACGAACCTCACATAACAGAAGACGGTAGTTGCAGCATGAAGATTGCACCCCCTCTAATGTTCTGTGGAGATGGTAAGTACTCAAAGCAGTTCTTGCAACAAAAAACAAGTACCTAAAGCAGCGGGCAGTTAATAATGTACTACTACATCAATCATTAGTTTATCATTCGATATGGGACGATTGACCCACCTCTGACATAAAGGTATACGACTACTACATGCCAGTTGTAGCATCGTCATAATTCCTCATTCTAAATCGCAAGTTGTTTTATCAAATGAAAGTACTAGTATATACACGAAAGAAGTGGACCAAGTTGTGAAAATTGACGCAATGCTCCAAACTAACTCAAGGAAGGAGGTTCCAACAACATAAGTTGTTTCACGTACGGGCCTAATGCCCGGGTACGTAGGAGAATTTCATTCAGGATCCAAACTATTAGTAGAAAGAAAGAATGCCAAAGCTACTCGGTCATTTCCCATGCATTAGGTGACCCCGATTCCCTCCGCCCCTCCACTTGCCTCCCGGTCCCCGCCGCCCCTCCTGATCTCCTCTGCCTCACGACTGCCTCCCCTCCCCTCTGCCTCCCCACCCGCCGCTGTCAGATCCTCGCTCGGCAAAGCCCGTGTGGGGGGATGATGGTGGCGGCGGGGCGTCCCTTCGTCGCGGCTTGATGGCCTCGCAGTGACTGTGGATCTTTAGCGGGCGCCTCGGGACGACGTGTTGTGTGGCAATGGTGCCGGACGGTCACGCAGCGGTGTGACCTCCTCTACCTTTGCCTGTCTTCATCGTCAGTCCAAAGGGATCTGGTCAGTGGGGGCGGATCAACTGGAGGAGGAGATGGTGGGCTAGCTGCTGAAGTGGGTGAGGATGCTAGGGTGTCCCTCGCTCCAATGTTTTTGGGGGAAACCTCAGATCTGGAGGAGGCTGCCATTGACGGCGGCGCCCATGGGCATCGTAGCCCTCGTTGGAGGCGTTGAGGGGTCTCCTGGATCGGATGATAGCTACGTCTTCATCATCACCCCCGTGGGGGCATCATCTTCGGATACAATCATTGGCTGGACGGACATGTGGACGGCTTGGTGGTTGGGCGTCGGTAGGTGGTGGAGCGGTGCTTCATCCTATACATCGATGGCAGCGGATCTCAGCGGTGTGGCGCAGTGGAGACTCGGCGTCCGATGTGTGGCGATGGACTCGTGCGGGAGGATGATGTTGTCTGGCGTCGTGGTGGCGGCTATGGCAGAGATGCCTGGTAAGGTCGATGCATCAGTATCTTATCTGAGGATGGATTGATAGATGAAGGAGGTGACGGCCCTTGCAGCGTGCGCATGTGGTGCGCACTAAAAGTGCGCCGGACCAGTGTGTAATCCAGTCCAATTATTGTGGCTTGGATGGGGCATCCGGCATTATATGTTAGGTGTTGGTGCGATGTCTGTTTGGTATTAGTCTCGGACATTCGGTACCCCTTCATCACGGGGATAGGAGTAGCGGCAGGTATTGCCAAGATGGTGGCTTCCGGCTTACTGATTTATTAAGTATGGACTTTGTGAATAATTAATAAAAATGATTGCATGCATCATCCAAATGCAGAGGCCGGAGGTACATTCTTTTTTTCGAAAAAAAAACCGTGCATTACGTTTTTCGCTCAACACAAGGGCTTTAGGGCATCTCGAATGCGGGCGCTAATGGCCGGGCGCGAGGATTTATTCCCCAGACAATGAGTGGTTACATCGATTAATCCTGGCATCGGGCGCTTCCTTACCGCAAAACAAAGAGCCGGCGCTAAGGGCATGTACAATGGTTGATAAAATAATCTTATCTTAAGTCTTGTATGTAATTCCTCCGTTCCAAATTACTCGTTGTGGTTTTAGTTCAAATTTGAAATAAAACCACAACGAGTAATTTGAAACGGAGGGAGTAATTTAGAGATGACAAAAAAAATGCCTACAATGTGTCATCTCTTAGCCTTATCTTCAATAATTAGTCATTTCTAAAAATTAATTGAGACATATTGTACTAAGAGATCATCGCTTGTCTTCTCTTAAATAAAAGAAAAAAAACATTTTCTTATGAGTTCTCTCTCCTCCACCTTATCATTTATCCTATGTGGCACTTCTAAGATAGCATTATTTATCCTACGTGGCATCGGCCTTTTTCCTTCGCGAGCTGACATGAGTAGCACCTGGCATTGGAATAGAAGGCGCTTAGCCCTTTTTAATTATACTGGTATTTTTTCTTTTCTGTTTGAGCGTCTAGATAAGCACGTCCCATTATAGATGCCCTTAGGAGCCGGTGCCTGGTCCTCGCAAAAAAAAAAAAAGGAGCTGGCGCCTGGGCTTGTGGCTGTCGGCCTGTAGGGTACGAGCTGCCTGACTTGGTCGACTTTGGGGACATCTTTATCCCAAGAAGAGTTTCGCGCGAGGCCATTTTCTAATCTATGGCAAAACAGCAAGGCACCTCACAAAATAGGACATAGGAAAGGTCAGTTTCAACTAATGCTCCGTTCACCTTTCAAGAACTTTAAAGCAGCTGGAGGTTAACGACCACTTCAATCATTAATAGATGTACACAAAGTTTCATATAAGTACGTAGCTGGAGGCTTCGTCTTGTACGGAGTTTCGGTGGAGACGTCAAGTCATGCCTAACCGACAGGTGCTACGCTTTGTCACGCCTGGTCGGCAGGTGCTACGCACGACAGATCTTCCAAAGACTTCAAGCTGTGTCGGCTGGTGGTACTTGACAGCATGGTGCTGAGGTGTATTAGTGGCGACCGCGACGTGTTCAGCTGTTTGCGCGCTGGGAGGTGGTGCCGTTGGGAACCGTGGTGGCGTCGACAACAGCTAGAGCGAGCAAGGTTGATGTGTCAGTACAACTCTGAAGATGGAGCGGTGGCAGTTGGCGGCGGCGTCCTCTGAGAGCGCGCCGAACCAATGTGTGCCCCAAACCCGGTAAAGTGGCTAGGTTGGGGCTTCAGGTGTTAGATGTTAGGTTTGACTGCGACATATGTGGTATTAAGCCCGGACTATCAGCATCCCTTCATCAACTGGATAGGGGTAGAGACAAACGTTGTCTAGACAGTGGCTTCAGACTTACTGTTGTATTTCTTTGTAAGGTTTTTTATGAATAATTAATAAAGTGATTGCATGCATCGCCCAGATGCAGAGGCCGGGGGTCTTCCTCCTTTTCTAGAAAAAAAATAGTCGCAAATTAAAGAGCACTTTTAGCACCCTAAAGTTCCCAATGGATGTGATGGCAAGACCTGTAAGTCAAGGTACCAATTCAGTCGTTCAGTTAATTTGCGTATATATCACTAAACTGGACAAACTCGCCGGAGATCGGACGTGCCAAACCAACAAACATAGGGGCATCCAAAGCTAATACAATAAGTATGGAAGAGCTGGTGCCAGGCAACCGATAAGGAGAAAAGACTCCAGGCAGCAGATCCGGAGTGGCCCAGCAGAGCTGAACTTGCTGGGATCACTGTCTTACAAATTTGAATGGCTCTGGCGACACTGATGTGAACTGTTCGACTCAGGAGCATTATAACTCGATGGAACCACCAGGACGGCAGCAAGGCCCAAAGCCCCAAATTAAACATCCTTCAGCTAGTTCCGTACTATACTGTGCACAAGGAGATTCCGCAAAAGTCAAACTAACAATGGAAGAAAATTTTCAAAAACACAACAATCTAGCCAGCAATGAAAGAAACGGGCCACTTATTTGCTAAAACAAAACAAAAAACATCGATCCTTTGGATTAATTAATCTCATCGACATACTAGTACGTAGCCGCACAATGAAGAGAGCAACTAACAGTCACACTAATATTCCATGCGGATGGCAACAATGTAAGGAGTGGGAAATCAACACACTAATTCAGTCATTGAGTTCGTCTGTGTATAATCTTTTAATTAGCCATGTGATGGGAATCAATAGTAAACATGACCTAGATCAAGAATCCATAAAACGCGGTCTAGCAGTCCTAGTATTTTTCTTTTTGCATGTTTATTTTATAATGGATGTGGGAAGAACAAACTGCACACATATAGATGAAGTTTATAAATATTTAAGGAGAAAATATCTGAAGTTGGATTCATTCAGAAGTATGTAGAACTTCACTGAAGATGTTGAATTTTGATCAGAAATATAGGCCATTTTCTTTGCCTAGTGCCTTCACAATCATACATGAGAGAGAATGGGTCAGCAGTTAGCTAGTATAGGATGTATTAATAGAGGAAATTTGGCTCGAAAAAAAAACTGTGAAAAAGTGCACTATTTTGGTTGCTAGAGCTGCTCGGATGTTATTTGATCGAGAAAACTTGCAAGTACCTTGCGTACCGAAGCTTGTTTGATGCCAAAAAAACAATCATATTTTTGTGCTATTTTTTGGATTTACTGTTTACCGACATACAAATTTACTGTTTTTTCTTTGTCACGAGGTCCTGGAATGTCGAAACACCACGGAATTTCGCACGCGCCTTGCGCACACGAGTACCTTTGAGCCCACCAAATTTCAGATTTTTTAAATATTTTTTTGAAAACCGCTCGAGGGACTAAATTAATCCAGTCTTGAAAGTTGGGGGACTAAGTTTTAGTAGTTTTGGAGTCGAGGGATGATTTCTAAACTTTCAGAAGAAATATACTTATCCCTTTTCGATGCATGTCCCTCTAGCACTCAAATCTTGCTTACACACATAGCACTAGGGCCAGCTGATGCGTTTAGAAAGTCAGCGCAATCCATTGGCATTAGGTTAATTTGTCTAGACATTTGTGCATATAGATCATTTGATATTGGCCATTTGATGGCACCTTAATTGCCGCCTCACGCTGTTGACTGCTATCGAGATCCGCAGCTGACTCAATAAAAAAGCTTGGCCTACTCAGACTGTTTCGTTTTCAAAGAGAAAGGGTACAGGGGTTTTGGCCCTTTCCATGTAGCAAAAAGCTTGACCCGCTCCATAGTCCATACTAGTAACGAACACCCAATATGGAGGAGCTGCCCCTTGTGCATGCAAATTGCAGATTTGAGACAAAAATTTGGGTGCACACTGAACAAATGACAGAAGAGTAAGTACTCATTCATCAAGTCGTTAAGTTGATTTACGTATTTGATTAGCATGTGGTGACATCTTTAATCAATACCAAACTTGACCTGATCCGGAGTCTGTGAAACACGGTCATGTCTCAGTTTTGTGTACCCGTTCAGTAAGCTACAGATACACATTCCCGTTTTAGCATTCAAAGTTTGGCAAGTTACCTCGAGTACTATCGCATATTATTCAGATCCACAACAAAACGTTGATGACCTGCTGGATGAGGTTTCGTTTCAATTTCAATGATCTAGCCTGGGAACATGGGTTTTGTACCTTCCTTTTGGCCTGCACCCCATAGTCACCGTCCTAGTTTGTGTATGATTCATTATAAAAAAAACTTACTACGATGGAGAGATACAGACTAGGACGGGGTATAATGAATCATACACAATGGAGTATATACTACTCAATATTTTAAATAGCGCGCTACAAAATATAGCGAGACCCTTCTCTAAATGCTACACAAGTTATAGCGCGCTAATAGCGTGCTATATTTCAAAATAGCGTTTACAAAAAAAATCAAATATATCTAGAAATAAAGTATTTAAGCAACTAATTTTTTCATAAGAGCAAGCAATATATGCATAAGGGCCAAATCCAGCACATAAAAATAGTAAGTCTCAAACATCAACAACCATAGTTTTAAGAGTCTCTAACATCAACAGCCACCGGGGCAGCCACCGGGGCTTGCTGGTTAGGTCTCGTGGGAGAATTTGATAAAAGGAGTGAGAAAGCTGGTGGTCGTGGGTTGGTTTTGGCCTGCTGGGCCTGCTGGGCTGTGCTTATTTCAGTTTTGCATGATCTGCACGTCGTAACGTTACAACGTTACAAAGTTATAGCGTGTGTAGCGCGCTAATTACGCGATTAGCGGCGTAGCGTCTGATTTTGCCAAAACGTAACGTCTCCCTTTCAAATATGCTATAACCGCGTTATAACGGCGAAATAGCGTGCTATTTAAAATATTGATACTACTACACTACCATTGCTCTTCAAAACACAGGTTTCAAGCTTCAACGACTATCAATAGTACAATTAATTTTATTGAAAAACTCGATACTCAACTTTCACTTAGTACTGCAGAGTTTGGCTTGGTAATGAAATTTCAACAGTAAGTTCTTTTTTAACTCGGTAATGGACTTTCACCTAGTACTGCAAAGTTTAATGAAGTTCTAGAAATTTGAGGCAGTGCGGCAGCAGCGACATCGGGTTGATGGAGCGGGAGGAAATGGCTATGTAAGTATGTATATAGCCACTGGCCGCGGATCGGTGGGCAAGGAGCTGGTTGGTATGGGAGGAAGAACACCCGAGGTGGTAGATATGAGTATGAGCAGGGCGGAGGTGGATTTGGTGTCTTCTTTCCCAAATCGGATGAGCATTTTGCATGGCTGGATTGCGATTTTTGTGATTTTTATTCGATTTGAATGTTCCTCTGCATTATGCATGCAGTTTTGATGTTCTCATCCATTATTCCTTGGATTTGGTTCCATTGCTAGCAGTGTTCAAGTTGTGAAGCAAAATTGCTGTCCAAAATACTTCCATTCTAACCATGTTCTCTAGAAGACTAAACCAAACGAGGCAACACAGTTACATATACAAAGCAAGCAAACAAAAGTTCAGTTTTTCATTCCATTTCGGTTACCTGTGTATTTTATTTTATTGTTGTTTCCATTGTGAATTTTGAATCTAAACATCTAAACTAGCCTACACCGTATAACATGAGACGGAAGAAAATACCAAAAATCAAACTGACAATGGACGAAACAAGGTAGCTATAACAAGAAAAAGGGCATAAAATATGGTGAAATAGCAGCTACTTACCTCACACAATAGCAGAGACGCAGTGGCAAGATGAAGAGATCCAGCAGCCCGCTCACTAATGTTCCATGGAGATGGTGAGGTAAAGGACTTAAATGGAGCTGAGCGTCAACGCACCTATCCAATCACAAAGTTAATTTATGTATACTATATATCACTTGAGTACTATATATCACTTGAGTAGCCATGTGATGGAGCCTTAAACTATTGACCCATGTATTGGCATCCGCAATTGATTCAGTAATGTACTTGACCAGCTGCTCCAGAGTCCAGGTCCTCGTTTTTTGTATCGTATTTGGCTTTTTGGTACTTTTATATATGGGATGCCATGGAATTACTTGTACAAGTCCCTTGGCAACACAAATAGACCTGTTCATGGCCAAATCAATAGTACACAGTGGAACTACAGTACGTTTGGAGCAGAAAAATCTACCATGCTTACATCACCAAGATTATTGGAAACATTATTATGCAATACAAAAACCACTAACAATTGGTAAAGTTACAACATACTTCCTCCATTCATTTATATAAGGTGTATTTGCTTTTTGATAAAATTTCAGAATGTAAGGTGCATTTCTTCTAATCCCTCATAATTCCCTTGTTAGCCCTCTAGCAAAAGGAAAGTATCTTTCTCCTGATTGTCTGTATCTCTCCATGTAGCAAAATAAGCAAACTATCTCTATGTCGATTGCATGTATCTCTTACTTTCCTGGACTAACAGATTTATTTGCCACTAACCAATAAATTTGCCAAGGGTAATTTCGTCCTAACACGTCTATAATTGTGTGCCTTGGTCACCATGCGAAAAATAATACACATTAGATAAAAGAACGAAGGAAGTATTATACATCACCCATAATTGGCAATTTGGCATAGCAGGCAAAATCCAGGCTACCTACAGCTGCAACGCTCGTTGAAGATTTGCTAGGTACTTCACTTCACTGTACAGATTACACATGAACCACTGGGGTCAGATTGAGGGAACATAGAGGCCCCCGCGTCGTCCCGCTAGGGCGACTCGGGCGGTGCCCTAAACCCAGCCGTCGGGGACGCACATTCCCTCATCCCCTCCCTCGGCCGCCGGGGGACGCCCGCCAGCCTAAGCCCGCGGGCCGACGACGGTGGCTGAGGACACCGCCTCTCTCCCGCGTGCGGGGCCCCGAATCGTGTGAAGGCGCGCCCGATCCGATCTACGGCGGTGATGGCAGCGGCACGGCGGCGTCGGGGCGCGCGCTGTGGGCACGACGACTAGCCCTTTTCGGGCGGCGGCGGCGCTGCGATCTGCGATAGCGGCGGAGCGGCATCTACCTTTGGATCAGCGGCGGCAGCGTGAAGGGCCTGGTGGACACGTCGGCGGCACCTGCTGTTAGATTTGATCTAGTCGGTGCAGCTGGCGGTGGTGGTCATCTCTTCCGTCAGGGGTGGTCGGCCTGAGGCTGGGTGGTCGGATCTTGAGATTCGTTATCTAGTCCCTGCTACGAGTCGGGGAGACATAGTTGCCCTTGAAAACCGAGCTGTTGGCGGGCGATGGTGGCATTTTGCGTCGTTACCTTGATGAA
Organism: Aegilops speltoides; assembly: GCA_021437245.1. Classification (NCBI taxonomy): domain Eukaryota; kingdom Viridiplantae; phylum Streptophyta; class Magnoliopsida; order Poales; family Poaceae; genus Aegilops; species Aegilops speltoides. The sequence continues at coordinate 573,359,798 of CM038143.1, forward strand.
GGCATCGTCATGTAACTGTTGTCGACCCACTCGTGCTGCTTCGGGGGAAACCCTAGGATCTGGTCTTTCAGATCGAACGATAGCGGTACTACGGTGTTGTTTCTCTCTTGGGAGTATCATATGTGGAGCAGCGCTGGAACATAGAGGAAGGAGGTGGAGCGGCTTCGTCTTGCACGGAGCCTCGGTGGAGCTGTCAGTCATGCCTGGCCGATAGGTCCTACACTGAGTCATGCCTGGTTGGCAGGTGCTACGCACGACAGATCCTCCTGAGTCTTCGTGTCTGGATGTCCGAACTAGCAAGGATGATGTTGATCTCTCTCCTGAAGATGGGTTAGTGGTCCGATGATGATGACGGCGTCTAAAACGTGTGCATGTGGTGTGCGCTTTAGGTCTGCTGCGCTGGTTGTTGGCTCCGATACGTTATCTAGATGGAGCGGCAACGACACCGGTTTTAGATATGGGGAGTGAGAGCACTCCATATTATCAAGTTTGTAGGTGTGAATGGTGGCTTCATGTGAATTGATATATGTCTTGTCAGACCTTTTTGAAATAACTAATAAAGATGGCTGCATGCACCAGCACAAATGCTATTTTGCTGTTCTGTACAGAGTATAAATGATAATAATAAACAGCGCCGCCGGGGCAGCAGGTGTGGCACGGTGTACTCAAAGGATTAAGGATATGTCGAGGCCATTGCGCCAACCTCTTTCCAAAGCCGGCTAGTGGGTGATGGATGGCCCACGCTGGCCAAGGTGGAGTGCACCACGGTTACTAGGGGCGTGTTTGGTCGCCCGCATGCAGCCCAACCAGGCCCGCGCGGAATGTGCGCGGCCTGTTTGGTTGCCTGGGCTGCATGCGGTTTGCAACCCGCATGGACCTTAAAGCAGGCCGCAGCCTGGCCTGGCGATCTCGCGAGCCTGGCTCGGCGCGACCACGCGTGTGAGGGGATTGGACGCCTCGGGCAGCGCGGGAGACGGACGGGACGCCTCATAACTGCCCCCCACTCTCCTGTCACCGCCCCGCGCGCACTGTTCCCACCGCTCCCTCTCTCCCTCACCGCCGCTCCCTCTCCTCTCCTCTTCTCCGATGGCTCCGCCACGCCCACCGCCGCGCCGCCCTCTGACATCAGTCGACCAGCGCATCGCCAGCATCCAGGAGCGCTGGCTGGCCGGGCTCCAGAACTCGGGCCAGGACCTGGCATCGGCGCTGCGGGCGCCGTCCCCCCATCTGCTGCCGGCCTCCTCCACGAGCGTCGGCCAACGGCCGCTCCTGCTCCGCCGTCGATTCCGGACCTCATGGTCCTAGGCTCGGCATCGGCGCCGTCGATTCCGGACCTCATGGTGCTAGGCTCGGCACCGACGCCGTCGACGGAGCTGCCCCTTCTCGGGACACCATTGGTCTCGGGGGTTTTGTTGACCCAGTCCAAGGGTTTTCTCCGGTCGGCGGGCCGTCCTTCTCGATCTCCGGCGTGGCGTTGAGCACGGGGCCGATGCCGCAGGCCGTCGCCGGGGCCGGCTCGTCCTTTGGTCCGCCACCTCTATCGTTCGCGCCGGGGTTTCACCCCGGCCTCGGTTCGCCGCGGCTGCACGCGCTCCGGTGAGTCAAATCCCCTCCAATCTTGCTCCTAGATGTAGATTAGCGGTTAATGTCTTAGGCATGTGCTAGGATCGATATGATTCTAGCAGATCCGATTGGATGCGATCCCAATCGAATCCAATTGGACTAATATGTTCTTGTTTTGTACAGTGTGTGTGATATTGCTTGTGTTCATGCTAGAATGCTAGTATATGTGTTACATGCTAGATTCATGTTCATGCTAGAATCCTAGAATCATGCTAGTCCGAGTCCTACTACATGCTAGATTTGTGCTACAGGCTAGTAGTTGTGTTCATGCTTGAATCATGTTCATGTTGAGTGATGAATGCTAGCATCATGTTGACTGATGGCATGTTCATGTTAGGATCATGTCCTTGTTTCATGTTGCATGTTGAAGCTAGGGTTTGTGACATGAGTGGATGTTATACGTGCATGTAGTAGGACCATTTTAGGATGGTTCCAACTCTGCATGGCTGCACATGGGTGCAATTGGCACTTGCTGTTGCTATTTTAGGATGTTTCCTTGTTTAGGTAGTGCAGTGATCAGTGCCAGTTGCAGCAAAGAAGATGCCACTGATCAGTGACTTGTCTAACAACAAGTGTCATTGATAAGTGGCATTTTCCACTAGGCAAATGCCACTTATCAATGACACTTGGCATTGGGCAAAATGACACTTATCAATGACACTTGCTATTGGGCAAGTCACTGATCAGTGTAATGGCTATGCTATTGGGGAAGTCACTGATCAGTGTCATTGATCAGTGCCATTTTCACTACAGCAAGTCGATTAGTGCTATTGCCCAACACCAAGTGCCTCTGATCATTGTCATTTGGCCATGAGCACATGCCACTGATCAGTGGCACTGATCAGTGGCACTTGTTGTTGGGCATTCTAGCATTCATCACTGATCAGTGGCACTTGCTGTTGGGCAAGTGCCACTGATCAGTGCCACTGGTCATTGGCATTTGCTTGCTTGTTTGCTTGCTTGCTTGCTTGCTTTGTTTGATACTAATACTTGTCATTTTGCCTGACAAGATACTGAAGACTGACTGGGATGTGGCGGGTGTCGTGGTACTAAGACTGATAGTAGAATAGGGGGTAGGTATGGAGAGGGAAGATCCTAGCTATGGAGTAGTTGTATACGCAGGGATTTACGAGTTCAGGCCCTTCTCGAAGGAAGTAACAGCCCTACGTCTCGGGGCCCGGAGGCGGTCGACTGGATTATATGCGTATGAGTTACAGGGGTGCGAACCCTTTACACTGAGGAGGGGGTGGCTTATATAGTGTCTACCCGACCCCTCCGGACCTCAGTTATGCCGGGTTTAAAGTACATTAAGGCCTGGCGTTACTGGTAACGCCTTACATAAAGTGTCATCATGACCATAAAGACTACTTAATTACAGACCGTTTGGATACAGAGTGACTCTTGAACTCCTGGTGGTCGAGTGAGGCTTCATGGTCGAGTGTCTTCGAGTCCGTCGAGTGGAATCCCTCCAGGTCGACTGGAAGGCAGTTTCTTCTAGAGATGTCCTTGGGGAGGGTATCTTTGGGCAGGTCCATGACCCTACCCTAGGTACATGGCTTCATCATTAGCCCCCAAATGGATCGAGGTTTGAGCGAGGAAGGAGTTGAGAATTTTTCCGACCTGTTTTTCATGTTGCGAGTGTGTCTTACTCTGGATCAATGACTTTTTAGTGATGGTGTCAACTTCTCTTTCAGTCGCTTGATCCATTCTTTACATCTGTCGAGTGAACTTTATGAACTTGGAGATTTCCGAGTGACGGATCGGAGGAAATCTCCCGTCTGACAAGTTGCTCTGCTGTTAGCGGATTTAGCGGGATCCAAATTTCGGGAAGCACGCGAAGCGGAGAAGGTCGCGGTACTCGGATGGGATAAGGCAAAGACGCCTCGATCTCCACGCTACCTTTTTCGCCATGTATTGCGCACGCGAGTGTTGCGGGATTTGACAGGATTGTCCGGGCCTACCAGTCAGCCACTCGGAAGCGACTTCATATAAGGCACCGGGCGGGGTTTTTTGGAACAGTACGCCCTCATTTTCTCCTCCCCCGTCCTCAGATTCATCTGCTGCGCTCGCCACCTGCTCAGCGCTGCTGCTCTGTGCCTGCTTTGCCGGCGACAATGGTGAAGGAGAAGACGGCGGCTTTGGAGCGGGCGAAGAAGGCGACGACGAAGGCGAAGGGGAGAGCGACCAGTCGGGGCGGATCTTCGTCGCGGTCCAGCCTGCCGCAAGGTTGGGTCGAGGGAGATTGGATCCGCTCGACCATCACCCAGAAGGACCTCGACGACCTAGCCAACGAAGGACTGATCCTCCACGGGTCAGCAAGGCTTTCGGGGACGGCGTGGCAGCCGTAGCCTCAGTAGGGTGAGTGTGTCCTCTTAGCCACCCATGTTGATCGCGGGTTTTCTCTACCGCCGAATCTTTTCTTTCGGGGGTTTCTGAACTTCTTTGGGGCACAACTCCATCACTTCACACCCAACTCCATTGCCGCTTTCGTGTCTTTGTGCGAAAACTTCTTGGGTTTTCGGCCGCACTGGGGCCTCTTCAAACAAATATTCACTTGTCGTTCTCAGACGGTGAAAAAGGCTAGTCCGAATGACGAGAGAACCCAAGTAATCCAGATGTATGGGGGTCTTGGGGTCCAGATGAGGAGTAAGAGTGCCTTTCCAGCCATGACCCTTCCCGAGTCAGTTAGAGGGTGGCAGTCGACCTGGTTCTACTGCCAAGACCAGCCGACGCCAGGGCAGTCGACTAGACTCCCTCCTTTCTCCATGGGTCGAGTGAACAAGCCATCCTCTCTGAAGGTGCTTCCGGAGGAGAAGGCTCAGGTTAAAATGTTGATGGAGCGTGTAGTCCAGCTCATTCGCGACGGAGTGACTGGCATGGATCTTCTGGAGGTTTTCCTTCGACGGCGCATTCAGCCACTCCAATACCGAGGCCACCCGATGTGGTTGTACTCTGGTACCGAAGACACCACTCGGGTCCACCCAGAGGAGGTCGACGACGCCACACTGGAGAGGTGGATGACTGCCATCACAGGGAACAAAGATAACCCTCGTGGAGCTAGGAGGAGCCCACCACTCGACCAATCTTACGAACCAGACAAGGTATGACCACTTATCTCCGACTATGATCCTGTTTCATTCATTCTATTTTGCTACAAATCGGCCGATTGACTTTTGTCTTGTTTTGTTGTCTTCCAGATCACTACTGAGTTGTATTCGATGACCAATGGGGCGCAAGTATAGACCGAAGAGGAGGAAGGAAGCGGAGGCGAAAGTTAGGAGGAGTGGGAATCGGATGGCGGGGAGGGTGAAGAAGACGCTGGCTCTGACGAGGAAGAGGAGGAGGAAGTCCAGCCTCCTCGTTCTGAAAGACGATCCAAGATTGTCCATGACCCTGCAGTCGAGTGCGGCAAGGGGGTCGTGCCTGTTGTGCAGTCGACCAAACGTCCTCGGACAACCTCTCCGACGCCGACTGAGAAAGCACCGAAGCAACCCCGAGCGGCGTCATCAAAGCCGATGAAGGCCCTGCCGAATATGAAGATGGTGATTCCCACTATTTCCGGGTAATGGCGTAACTTGTGTTTTCTTGTTTCACATGGATTCACTCTTGGTCGATCCGTTCGCTGACCGACTGATTTCTGAAACCGCAGTGCTGCTATTTCTGAGACCTTGATCAGACATGAAGATCAAGAAATGGAGGACGCTGCCACTTCCAACCCTGGTATGATCCCTGTAGTTTCGCTTTCGGTCGATAGGATCTTCATCTTTAACTTTTGAATCTTTTCTGCAGCTCCACCTAATATCATCATTGATCTCCCTGATGATGACGATGAGGAGCCACTGAGGCAGAGGAGGAACAGGAAGGCATCTGCTGGCAAGACTGCTCAGGTCGTATCAGCACCTGATGCGCTGGTTTCGGAGGGGGGCAACGCCACTCGGACTACTGTGTCCTTTGCTGTGCCGCTGACGAGTGCTCTCCCTCCATCGTCGAGTGCAGATCCGCCTTCTCTTTTTTCCACCCATCACGTCCCAGAGGACCAAGCAGGCGCTGCTAAAGAAGCCATACGTCAAGCGGGGGTCATGATGGAGCAAGTGAAGGCGATCCGAGATGCCAGTCAAGCGGCCTATGACGCAAGTTCAGCTCTTCAGAGCAATGTCCAGGTTAGTTGACCACCGCCTGTTCTGTTAGGATATGATACCTGAAAACTTTTCTTTCTAAAGATCTTAGTATCTATACACCCACTGGGTGTGTCGATTGAATATCTGGATTGGTGGGGGCACGCTGAGTGCACCCACTGGGTGTAGTCCCCGAGGCTATGGTGGACTGCTGGCAGTCGACCATAGTCTTTATACTTTGAACTTTTTCTCTTTACTTTCTCCACTCGATCTGGTCAAATGAAATCATGGAACCAGTGGGGGCACGCTGAGTGCACCCACTGGGTGTAGTCCCCGAGACCGTGGTCGACTGTTGGTAGTCGACGATGATCCTAAGAATCCCTTTTTTAAGGTTAACTGCTGACAGTTAGCTATGTTTTAGGATCATAACCTTTTTGTCTCTTTCGGTCGACTGATCGAACCGAATCGGTAGAACCAGTGGAGGCACGCTGAGTGCACCCACTGGGTGTAGTCCCCGAGACTACAATTGAATGTTTTGATTTGGCTGTAGTCTTAGAGATACTACGATCTTTCTCTTAGTCACTCGGAAGTAACCTATTTATGACGTCTGTCGATTGGTCTTTCGCATAAATCTCGCGAGCTCGTGGCTCGTTATACTGAGTTGGAGAACAAGCATATCCAGCTCGAACTTGATCTGAAGCTTGTCCAGGATAACTTCACGAAGGCGAAGGAGGAGGCAAAAGGTATGTTTGGTGAGAACCTTGACGACTGCCCTTATTTCTTGTCCATTCGTAAGTCCGATCTCACTGTCATTTGGCAGATAAACCGAGGGATACTCTGAAGAAGAAGGACCTTGACCTTGCCGAGGCGCAGAAAGCGGCTTCGGACAAGACGAAAATTGCAGAAGAGAAGCTGGCTTCGATCAGCAAACTTGAAGAGGAGAATACCCATCTGAAAGCTGCTCTTGACGCGGCCAACAAGGAGGCCAGTCGATTGAAGAATGACAAGATAGCCCTGAGTGATAAGGCTAGCGAACTGGCGGGAAAGAAGAACGACTTAGAGGCTTATCTGGGTGGGCTCGCCGAGAAGTTATTCCTCATGCTCGAAGGTAAGCCCTTATCTCCAACAGGTAATCTCTGACTTATTGTAGGACTGTTAGCTTATCCTTGGGTTGTATCCACAGAATTCTGCCAAAACTTTGAAGAGGAGACTAGTCGAGTGGAGACTGGCTTGGATCCCATCAACTCTCCCTTGAAGGATGAAGCCGCCATGAACGTGCTCCGTCTCAAGTCTCGCGTCTCGAAGTTCCAAGTCGAGTGCAAGAATTGAAGAAGTCTTCTGCCAGGTGTGGTGCCGATGTTGCTCTGTCTTGGGTCCGTGTTCACTGCAAGGACGCGCGAGAGGACAAGCTGGCGTCTCTCAAGGTGGCTAATACCAAGAAGCACGACTTCCGATCTTTCATGGAGACCTTCATTGCTGCTGCCACTCGGATCGCAGATGGAATCGACCTGGATGAGTTTGTCGCGCCTTCCAGTCCTCCGCAGGGGGAGTAAAAAACTTTTATGCTTGATGCCTTAAATTTTCCTTGGAATGCCGAGTGGTTTTTGTAACCGGTAAACTTTAACAGGCTTGGTGCCTGAGCACTTCTGGATCCGTAGGACGCTATCTGAACTTGGGTTTGCCGTTGAATATGTTTGCATCTGCCTTCGAACGAACATTGTCCTTCGCTCGGAATATATGCTAGTGTTTCTGATGCACTTTTGCAGGTAGGGATGAAGCACAGACTGCAATCAACTTGTACCTCGTCATACTTAGGCTGGCATTGGGCCGCAGCTAAGCCCCCGAGTGGAAAGTTTGCTCTCCACTCGGTAGGATTTTCAAAAACTTAGGGGAGCACTGGGCTACAGCTAAGCCCCCGAGTGGGAGGTTTGCTCTCCACTCGGTAGGATTTTCAAAAACATAGGCGAGCACTGGGCTGCAGCTAAGCCCCCGAGTGGGAGGTCTGCTCTCCACTCGGTAGGATTTTCAAAAACTTAGGCGAGCACTGGGCTGCAGCTAACCCCCCGAGTGGGAGGTTTGCTCTCCACTCGGTAGGATTTTAAAAAACTTAGGCGAGCACTAGGCTGCAGCTAAGCCCCCGAGTGGGAGGTTTGCTCTCCACTCGGTAGGATTTTCAAAAACTTAGGCGAGCACTGGGCTGCAGCTAAGCCCCCGAGTGGGAGGTCTGCTCTCCACTCGGTAGGATTTTCAAAAACTTAGGCGAGCACTGGGCTGCAGCTAAGCCCCCGAGTGGGAGGTTTGCTCTCCACTCGGTAGGGTTTTTGTGGCGTACCTCCGAAGGAGGAGGTAACAGTCGACCTGCACCTCATCCTCCTTGCGGAGCGCACGTTGTATTTGTGGCGTAGCTCGGAAGGAGAAGGTAGCAGTCGACCTGCACCTCATCCTCCTTGCGGAGAGCACGTTGTATTTGTGGCGTAGCTCGGAAGGAGAGGGTAGCAATCGACCTGCGCCTCGTTCTCCTTGCGGAGCACACGTTGTATTTGTGGCGTAGCTCGGAAGAAGAGGGTAGCAGTCGACCTGCGCCTCGTCCTTGTTGCGGAGCGCACGTTGTATTTGTGGTGTTGCTCGGAAGGAGAGGGTAGCAGTCGACCTGCGCCTCGTCCTCCTTGCGGAGCGCACGTTGTATTTGTGGCGTAGCTCGGAAGGAGAGGGTAGCAGTCGACCTGCGCCTCGTCCTCCTTGCGGAGCGCATGTTGTATTTGTGGTGTAACTCGGAAGGAGAGGGTAGCGGTCGACCTGCGCCTCGTCCTCCTTGCGGAGCGCACATTGTATTTGTGGCGTAGCTCGAAAGGAGAGGGTAGCAGTCGACCCGTGCCTCGTCCTCCTTGCGGAGCGCACGTTGTATTTGTGGCGTAGCTCGAAAGGAGAAGGTAGCAGTCGACCTGCGCCTCATCCTCCTTGCAGAGCGCACATTGTGTTTGTACTTAGGCGAGCGATAGGCTGCAGCTAAGCCCCCGAGTGGGAGGCTGGCTCACCACTCGGTAGGATTTTGTTAAACTTAGGCGAATACTTGGACTGCAGCTAAGCCCCCGAGTGGGAGGCTGGCTCACCACTCGGTAGGATTTTGTTAAACTTAGGCGAAACGGATTCGCAGTAAGCCCCCGAGTGGGAGGCTGGCTCACCACTCGGCAAGGATTTTTTTTTACAAACTTAAGCAAAACGGATTCGCAGCTAAGCCACCCACTGGGGGACTGCTTTATGTGAACAAAAGTAACAACAATCACTGGGAAAATTATAACACTCTTGTCTTTGATAAATAAACTACAGAAGTACTTTTATTATATCTTATCCGAGTGAATACTTAAGTATAAAAGGGGCGGAGCAGCTCCGCGTTCCAAGCTTGGGGCTCGTCAATCTGGTGCTCGACATTGTAAAGGCGGTACGCCCCATTGTGGAGAACCTTGGTGACGATGAAGGGACCTTCCCAAGAAGGAGCATGCTTGTGTGGCTTCTGCTGATCCACTCGGAGAACCAAATCTCCTTCTTGGAAGGCGTGACTCTTCACGTTTTTGGCATGGAAGCGACGCAAGTCCTGCTGATAAATGGTCGATCGGATCAAGGCTATGTCTCTTTCTTCTTCTAGAAGGTTGACTGCGTCCTGTCGGGCTTGCTCTGCTTTAGCTTCAGTGTAGAGTTCGACTTGGGGTGCGTTGTGAATCAGGTCACTTGGCAAGACTGCTTCAGCTCCGTAGACCAAGAAGAACAGAGTTCTCCCAGTCGACCGATTAGGTGTGGTCCTTAATCCCCAAAGTACCGACTGAAGTTCGTCGACCCATGCACCAGCTACGTGCTTGAGATCACGCATCAGTCGGGGTTTCAGCCCTTTGAGAATTAAACCATTTGCTCGTTATGCCTGTTCGTTCGACTGGGGTGAGCGACTGAAGCATAGTCGACTCGTGTGCCCTGAGACATGCAGAAGGCTCTGAATTCCTCGGAATTGAAGTTCGACCCAATTTCAGTGATGATGCTATGGGGAACTCCATATCTGAATATCAACTCCTTGATGAAGCTGAGAGCAGTGCCGGCATCAAGATTCTTGATGGGTTTAGCTTCAATCCACTTAGTGAACTTGTCGACTACCACCAGCACATGGGTGAAGCCGCTTCTGCCTGTTCTCAGTGGTCCAACCATATCCAATCCCCATACAGCGAAAGGCCAGACGAGTGGGATGGTCTTTAAGGCTGAGGCGGGCTTGTGTGACATATTGGAGTAAAATTGACATCCTTCACACTTGTCGACTATCTCCTTTGCCATTTCATTTGATCTTGGCCAGTAAAATCCCGCTCGGTATGCTTTAGCCACAATGGTCCGAGAGGACGCATGATGGCTGCAGGATCCCGAGTGGATATCATCAAGGATTATCCGACCCTCTTTTGGCGTTATACACTTCTGGCTGACTCCAGTCGCGCTTTCTCTGTACAACTGTCCCTTTATCACGGTAAAGGCCTTAGATTTGTGGACGATCTGTCGAGCCTCTTCTTCATCCTCTGGGAGCTCTTTCCTTAATATATACACGATGTACGGCACTGTTCAATCGGGAGTGATGACCAACGGTTCCATGATCAGGTCGACCACTGCTGGAACTTCAACTTCAGTCGGATCTGTGACACTTTTAGGCTGCGGAGCTTCTTCGGTAAAGGGATCTTCCTAAACTGATGGAGTATGGATATGTTCCAAGAACACATCACTGGGAATGGCTTCTCTCTTGGAACCTATCTTTGCCAAATCATCAGCCGCTTGATTTTTTAGTCGGGGTATATGATGGAGCTCTAACCCTTCAAATTTCTTATCAAGCTTTCTGACTGCATTGTAGTAACCAGTCATGGCTGGGCTTCTAGCGTCCCACTCCTTCATCACCTGATTGACCACCAAATCTGAGTCGCCATAAACCATAAGGCGACGGACGCCGAGTGAAATGGCCATGCGCAACCCATAGAAAAGTGCCTCGTATTCTGCTTCATTGTTTGAGGAATCAAAGTGGATCTGGAGCACATATCTGAGCTTATCTCCTCGAGGGGAAACCAATACTACCCCAACACCGGAACCCTTCAACATCTTAGAACCGTCAAAGAACATGGTCCAGTGCTCTGAGTGAACTTGAGTCGGCTGCTGTTGTTCAATCCACTCGGCAATGAAATCTGCTACTGGTTGGGACTTAATGGCTTTCTTTGCCTCAAACTTGATATCAAGGGGAAGGAGTTCAATCGCCCATTTTGCCACTCGACCAGTTGCATCTCTGTTGTGTAGAATCTCTGACAACGGGGCGTCACTGACGACTGTAATGGAATGATCAGAGAAATAATGAGCAACCTTCTTCGTAGTCATGTAAATCCCATATACAAGCTTCTGATAATGAGGGTATCTTTGCTTCGATGGGGTCAACACTTCGGAAAGATAATATACGGGGCGCTGAACTTTGAAGGCTTTCCCTTCTTCTTCCCGCTCGACCGTAAGTACTGTACTGACGACTTGTCCTGTGGCTGTAATGCAGAGCAACAAAGGCTCTTTGCTGATTGGAGCAGCAAGCATCGGCTGGGTGGAGAGCAGAGCTTTTAGCTCTGCAAATGCTGCATCAGCTTCTAGAGTCCACTCGAACTTGTCAGACTTCTTCATCCGACGCACATAGCCACCCTTGGGAGGCAAGCTTTGGTGGTCGACCCGGTCGTCAAGGGCACTCGACTGACTATGGTTCTGATGGATGGTGGCAGCGGGCTAAATATATTGTTTGCGGAGACGCTGGAAGGAATGGGCATTCCGATGTTCAGACTCACTTCCAGCAACATGAGTTTCCATGGAGTCATTCCTGGGAAGAAGGCTGAGTCACTCGGCCAAATTGCTCTTGATGTGGTTTTCGGCGACTCAAAGCATTTCCGCAAAGGAAAGTTAACATTTGAAGTTGTGGATTTCCAGAGTGCTTATCACGCTATTTTGGGCAGGCCAGCTTATGCACGATTCATGGCTCGACCATGCTACGTGTACCTCAAATTGAAGATGCATGGTCCCAAAGGTGTGATCACCATCACTGGCAATCGGAAAAAGGCAGAAGAGTGCTTTCAGAAAGGCTCAAAGATTGCCGATGCTCAGATAACAGTGGTTGAGCTACAAGAATACCAGAAAAATGCAGATCCGAGTGATTTATTGCGGGCCAAGAAGCCCGCCACAGAGTCAGCGTTCCAGTCGTCTGGTGAGACGAAACCCATTCACATTCACCCGACCGACCCCAGTGCTGCCCCGACTCATATCTCCACAACACTCGACTCTAAATAGGAAGAAGTGCTCATCCAGTTTCTCCGTGAGAACTGGGGCATCTTCGCATGGAAGCCTGCTGACATGCCGGGTGTTCCCAGGGGGCTGGCTGAGCATTGTTTACGAGTCGACCCAAAAGCAAAACCTATCAAAGAACATTTTCGACGGTCCGCCGTCCAGAAGAGAAAGGCCATTGGCGAGGAGGTGGCTCGGCTCCTGGCAGCAGAGTTTATCCGAGAGATTTACCACTCCGAGTGGCTCGCCAATGTTGTTATGGTCCCCAAGAAGGACAAGTCACTTCGTATGTGCATTGATTTCAAACATATCAATCGGGCCTGCCCGAAAGATTATTTTCCTCTCCCCGCATCGACCAAATAGTCAAGTCGATTGCGGGATGTGCGCTCGTCTTTTTAGACGCCTATTCGTTACCATCGATCCGCTCAGATGGACCCGACGAGATCAAAACAGCTTTCATCACTCCATTCGGTGCTTCGCCACGTCACCATGCCATTCGCCTCAAGAATGCCGGAGCCACGCTCATGAGAATGATTCGAAGTGTTTACTCACCCAAATCAGTCGGAACGTGGAAGCATACATGGATGATATTGTGGTCAAATCACGGAAGGGTTCCGACCTGTTGACTGACCTCGCTGAAACATTTGCCAATCTCAGGAGGTATGATATCAAGCTTAATCCGTCAACGTGCACATTCGGAGTTCCTGGCGGAAAGTTACTCGGTTTTCTCGTTTCCGAACAAGGAATCGACGCCAACCCAAAAAAAGTTGGCACAATACTCCGAATGAAACGCCCCGTGCGTGTGCACGATGTCCAGAAGCTTACTAGATGCTTGGCCGCGTTAAGTCGATTCATCTCTCGCCTCGGTGAAAAGGCATTGCGTCTTTACCGAGTGATGATCAGACTGGTCGAATGTGATGGCGGTTTGAGACCATTTCAGGTAACTGGGTGTCGCCGGAGCAACCATATTCACCTCACGATTGATAAATTTCAATCGACTTTTGCTCTCAACATCAGCAAAAAATCATCACGGTGGAATTGACATGGGGGTATCCTCCATCACTGTCCTCTTTGTCCACAACCTTGTCTGACTCCTTTTCCTTATCCTTGGGTTGTTTCCCTTGAAACTGCTGGATTAAGAGCCGGCACTGGCGAATGGTATGTTTCGGGTAAATGAAGTTACCCTCTTCATCTTTCATCGTGTGGATGTGGCATGGCAAATCCATCACATCGTTTCCTTCCTTGTCCTTCACCTTCTTGGGGTTCCAAGATCCTTTGGGCTTCCCTTTAAACTTGCCCTGAGTCACGGCCAAGGCTTCTCCAGGAGCAGCTGGCTTGGCCTTCCGCTTCTTCTTCCGACTGGAGTTTCCTTTTTCCGACTGGCTCGGCTTGTACTTGCCACTCCGGAGTCAATCCTCTTCTTCACCATTGGCATATTTGGTGGCAATCTTCATCATTTGAGGGTCATGTCTCCGGTCCGACCAAACTTCAAACTTAACTCTCTGTTCTTAATGCCTTCCTTGAAGGCATAGACTGCTTGGTGATCAGATACGTTCTCCACCGTATGATGCAATGTGATCCACCTCTGGATGTAATCTCTCAAGGTCTCATTCGACTTCTGCATGCAAACTTGCAGCTCCGTCAACCCTGCTGGACGCTTGCGAGTTCCTTCAAATGTCCTGACAAACACTCGGGCAAGATCTTCCCAAGTGTAAATGCTGCTAGGCGCCAACTGATTCAGCCAGGCCCTGGCCGAGCCCTCCAACATAAGCGGTAGGTGTTTCATGGCCACCTCATCATTGCCACCGCCAATCTGAACAGCCACTCGGTAGTCCTCGAGCCAAGTATCGGGCTTGGACTCACCAGTGAACTTACTTACCCCAGTCGCCAACCTGAAGTTGGGAGGGATCACCGCGGCTTTGATGGCTCTGCTAAAACACTCTGGTCCTGAGACATGAACTCGGCTGCTGGTGGGCACATCTCTGTCATGGCCTTCTCTGTGCGCTCTATTCCGGTCGACCAGAACTTGCACGATAATGGATCTCGCGTCAAAGCCTGGTTCTCTGGGGTCGACTGGAACTCTTCGCCCAACACTGTGCTGGCGTCTGTCATCTTGCTGTCGAGGGGCGTAAGACCCACCCCTTGGGGCAGGAGTGGGCACTCGATGCCGATCATCACGATCGAAACGGTCATCATACTGATCACGTCGACCTCCACGTCCCTCACGCCGCGGGGGCGATCTTGTGCTATGAGCCGACTGGACTGTATTCGCAGCGACAGATCTACCGTGAATCCGGTTTTGCGACTGTGATACAGCTGAATTCTGATCTCCCGCTGCCCGGAGCAAATCCCTGATCTGCATCAAGCCTCTGCCAGCCTCTGACTGGGAGGGCTAAATCGACTCTGCTATTCGGGCTGTAGCCGCTAAATTATGAATCGGAGTGCGATATACCTGAGTCAGTGGTGGAAAGAGTTGACGCCGACCGAGTCTGAACTCGTTGCCAGCAGCTGCCGAGTGCTCGCTGGAGGTTCTCCAGTCGAGTGCGCTCAGCCAAGTTGGCCAAACGCGCGTCCTCCAAGGCACGAGCCTCGGGGGTTTCTCCTACGATAGGAGTATGCAGAGCATCCATGTTCCGGCGGCGAAGATCTTCTCTTTGCAGAGAAGTGAGTGGCTCGGGTTGATACTCCTCGTGGACCTGCGCTGGGTCGCCTCCGCCGTATCCTCCGTCGGTGCGAGGGAAGCCGGGAGGACTACGAGGCCCATTGACCATAAGGACCTCCGCCGCTGGATCATCTTTGTCGCTTTTCGGATGCGCTTCTCAGAGCCGCCACCGACAGATCGAACAGGCCGTAGAGAGATTCGTCGGGCTCGATCGCCGCGACTTGGGGGTGGCCGACTGGCGGGCCACTGCATGCCTCATCCACCGCTGAAGCCTCGATCGACCGGAGCGCTTGCGCTGGCGGGAGACAGGGAGGGAGGACGACGCAGGAGTCGACCGATATGGGGCCGAAGGTTGCCGCAGCAGGACGCCGCGGACACATGCGCGAAAGTGTGTCACCCCACGGACTGGAAGCGCGTCGATGTCAAGTGGAGCCTCCTGGAGCCAAGCGGAGTCGTCGGCGATGAACGTGAGCGCGCCGAGACGGATCTTGCGGCCCTCGACCAAAACTCCACCAGAAACCATGATGAAAGTGATCGGAATAATTGCAACTTCTCCAATAAGTCGCTAAGACACCTGCCCCATGGTGGGCGCCAACTGTCGTGGTTCTAAGACTGACAGTAGAATAGGGGGTAGGTATGGAGAGGCAAGATCCTAGCTATAGAGTAGTTGTATACGCAGGGATTTACGTGTTCAGCCCTTCTCGAGGAAGTAACAGCCCTCGCCTCGGGCCCGGAGGCGGTCGATCGGATTATATGCGTATGAGTTACAGGGGTGCGAACCCTTTACACTGAGGAGGGGGGTGGCTTATATAGTGTCTGCCCGACCCCTCCGGCCCTCAGTTATGCGGGGTTTAAAGTACATTAAGGCCTGGCGTTACTGGTAACGCCTTACATAAAGTGTCATCATGACCATAAAGACTACTTAATTACAGACCGTTTGGATACAGAGTGACTCTTGAACTCCTGGTGGTCGAGTGAGGCTTCATGGTCGAGTGTCTTCGAGTCCGTCGAGTGGAATCCCTCCAGGTCGACCGGAAGGCAGTTTCTTCTAGAGATGTCCTTGGGGAGGGTATCTTTGGGCAGGTCCATGACCCTACCCTAGGTACATGGCTTCGTCAGCGGGTGGAGGAGCTCAGGTCGTGGCCGGAGCTGAGCGCGCCGAGGATTTCATCCCCACGAACAGGTGGCTCAGGAAGGTGGACCTGCCTGGCAGGATCGCCTTCATGAGCGTGCCTCGTTCAAGGGGACGATATCCGAGGCAGGGCCACGAGGAGGGAGCCAGGGAGCCGATGAGATTCTACCAGCAGATCAAGGACAACGAGGACCTCACCATGCTCGTCGTCCCTCCCAAGTTCGTGGAGGTGATGAACACCTGGCTGGTGATCAAGCGCCTCCCGCGCGTGGTCAGGCTCTCGGCCAACAAGCGGTGCGTGTTCTGGGTGCAGGTCCAGAACTTCGAGGGCCACATGGTGCTTGGCCGGGGGTGGAACTACTTCTGCCGCCGCCACCGCATCGTCCCCGGCGACCTTGTCGTTGTGTGCATCTCCGGCCTGGGACTGAAGGTTCAGATCTACAACCACGACTCGTCGATGATGTGCAGGTATCGTTGCAGCAGGCACAACTGCCTTGGTGGCATCGAGCAGGCTATGTAGTTAAGTTAAGTCAGGTGTTAGTGGAGAACTTTTAGGGTGTGTGGCGATCGAGACTTGTGCTGGGAACTTGTTCATATTTTGGCCAGGAGCAGCACCCTGGCACAACAGGGAAGGAGGATGCCTCTGCTCTTAATATAGACTTATGCTATCTAGTTAAGTAGTTTGCTGTCATTGCTTGCTTGCTGTGTTTGATCTTGCTGTTGTGCTGTTGTTGTTGTGCTGATCGTGTGTGGTGGTAAGGCCACCACATTTGAATGGGGTGAGCAGAACACAAACGCTGTTTGCAACCAAACAACTGAAGTTTACATCTGCTCACACCCCAAGCACAAATGCAGGCAACCAAACAGCAGGGGGTAAGTGCCTCTCGATGCGATGCAGACAATCAAACAGGTTGCATCTGCTGCATATGAGGTTGTTTTTCAGCAACCAGGCTGGCTAGAGATGGACATGCAATGCAACTACTTTTGCAAACTGCAACCAAACACGCCCTAGACGACCCAGGAGGCGCTCGGCATCCCACCTTCGATTACACTGTGGAGGGGTCAGGTGATTGTTTACAGAAACTGCATGCTGCCAATGCAAGCTGTTTAATTACAGGAATTAGGCCGACTAAACCAGGTGCGGTCCAATTGACAGAGGCTGATGTGCTGGGGCAGGGGATGGATTGTTCTGGAATAGTGAGGGGAACTACAGGACATAGTTAGAGGTGCCACTATGGTTTGATTCAGGTAGACCTTTTTCCTGAAGAAGTGCAGTGCACAAGTGCTTATTTATATACTCAACTGTACTGCTGTGCAGAAAACGTTACATGCCATAGTCGTGACAGTATTATCTGTCGGCACTCGGCACTATAATTAGTAGTGAGCTTGTCGATAAATATTAAGCATGGATGCTATACCCGTGACATGCCGCAGTCGTGTTCTGCTGAATCAGATGCCATTGACTTGTGCAAAGCCGTGCAAAAGCTCTACCAGGGACAGGGTTTCATTTTTCGTCTGTGTTTATTGCTCCAAATTAAAGGACATACAACAACCTCCGAAGTTTTCCATTTTTTCGACAGAAACTAGCATACTATTGCATTGAAAGACAGGGAGCACAGTACAAGTTACTCCATCCATCCCATAATGTAAGACGTGTTTTGATACTAGTGTAGCTTCCAAAACGTTTTACATTAAGCCACGGAGGGAGTAACAAGGGAATGGCAAGCGCACAAAGGAAAACACCAGAAACCTAGTATGCAAACAGGAAACAACCACAGACGACAGTTATTGTCAAAGGCCTCCGTTAGCATCCAGATGTCGTCTCTGACCAGCCCAGCAAGGGCTTCAGGGTTAATCACCCGCTGCTCATGGACAAAGTCAAAATCCGCCTCCTCAAGAAGAACAGGATCAACCGGGCGACCCGTAGTAGATCTTCAGACATGTACAAGGCCCCGCTGCCACATTGCTTCATCTTCACTGTCGCCATGTTTGTGGACGCCCAAGTTTTTTTCTGCGCCGCTACATGGTCATGGTGAGATGAAATGGTGCCCTGATGTTGATCTTCAGTTCTGCTTGCTAGTAGCAGCTGGCTTGCTCAGTTTGGTGGGTCAGTTGATGAAGATATCCTTCCTCTGTTTGCGAGTATGCCTCCTGTTTATATTGTTCAGTGTTGCGAGTCGTCCATTATTTTACCAGTTGGTCAAGCTTGCCGTTTTTAAAGGGATGTTGGCGAGAAAAGTCATCTTATTGCCGCTGTTGGTGTATTGATGCTGCAATGCACGATGCTAATGGCAAAAAGAGGAAAAAAGCCATTGCCATTGATATCGCAGATGGCATGAAACATCTCTAATGAGATGGAATCAATGCATCAAATTTGAGTGGAATACAAGAATACGAGTACAATCTTTTGGCCCAAGTTTGAAACAAATACATGAATGATACTACAATATTTTGTCCCAATGAGTTAACAATACAAAAGGAGTGGCTGACCAAGAAATGTTGATTACCAGCAGTCCATGGCACCTGATACAACAAAGCTTCACCATGACCACCGTTACAGTATGCATACTCAGTACTTCTCAACAAAAAGTTGGATCCCAAAGTTCATTCTAATAATGTAACCAAAAACGAAGGGGTAAGTAATCTTTGAAGAGTAAAGTTGATATTAAGCGCTTCCACTAGGGCGGTTCTCTTTTTTTTTGGCGAAAAGGAGACTCAGCTCTATAATACAGATTCACCACAAGTATAAAGCACTTCAAAAATAATAAAAATTACATCGAAGTCCATGGACCATCGAAGAACCACTGCCTCCACCAGAACAAGTCGCCGAGGCATCATAGAGGTTTTAACCTGATACTTAGATTCTGTTTTCTAAACTATTTTTTTTTACAAAAATATTCTAGACCAATATCATGCTCACAAGAAAAGAGCAACTCGTTGAATCTTGTATCCTTTTTTTTGTGAAAAAAATCTTGTATCCATTTATGAGACACACTATCTTGCTATCTGCCTTGCATTCTTCTGTCCTCCTACTACATAGATAAGTATATGATATCTCTTATGGATAGTTTAATTCGCAAATATCAAAGAGTCTAGACTTTTTTATTTTGACAGACACAGAGTCTAGACTAGCTATATATCTGGAGGAAGAATCCACATGCCACCACGTAAACAACCCTGCACGAAGTATCCAACGGACATGATCCTGTTGACGTCATTGTCGGTGGTGTTGTTTTTCGAGTCGTCTTTCTTGTAGCATATCATGCCTCTGATGTTGTTCGAGATTTTCAAGACTACCTTGTGACTAGCGATGATAGTGTTTTCACCTAACCAACAATATTGCGAGTAATAGATGTGGTTTCTCTCCACACTGCCGCATATGTTGGCTGGCACATGCACCGCCTTGGAGAATGACTTTCCTAGAAACAATGCTTGGTCACCCAAGCTTGTAACCTCCAGCCACTTGTGCTTGTAACGTGCCTGCTGTTTACCTGTGCTGTCAACAAGCTGGAAGACCTTGAAGAAAGGCTGGATGTCTGGCAACCACCGGGTCTTCAATGCCATCGCAAGCTTGCCCTTTAGATCAAAGATGTAACTGGCGTTGACATTGTCCGTACGGATTTTGCGGTCTATCCTTGGCATGACTAAACGGTGTTCCGCGGTGACCACCGGGGCACCATCATCATCCACGCCAATCTCAAACTTGACGATTTTCCTCTCACTATCTAGGCCATAGAGCTCGCCGTTGCAAAACGTGATGTCCACAAACCCTCCGTTATTAGGACATCCTTGTACGGTCCACCCATTATTGGGAGAACCAACTCTGCAGAGGGCGATGCCACAATTGTATGTTACAGCGGCAAGGATACACTGAGGCGAGTTGGGAGGTGCGGAGAAGGCAACTTTGAAGATAAAGACTAGGTGGCCGAGGGCATGGTGCCTGCTAGGGCAGATGATTGTTGACAGCGCTACCTCGGCGCCAGAGAAAAGGTTTATGGTCCTGACCAGGCCTGGCATGTGGAAGGCAACCCAGCCACCGTCGTGGCCGCCGATGATCCACCTCCCAGCATCCTCCCGAGGGACCCTTAAGCGCACGACGGCACAATCATCGGGGCAGTAAAGAACCTCCGTCCCGCTTCCGTCGCGAGGCGAGAGGAGCAGCCACGGGAGCGCCGGCAAGGGTGGCACCGCGAGCGCAGCGGCGCGCCATGATCGGCAGACGGCGGCGAAGCGTGTGCGCCCGAGCGGTGAGGTAATCATGCTGTAGACGACGGTGAGGAGATCGTCGGGGAACGTGGCCGACCAGCCCCGCCCCGCCGTATGCGCGCGCTTGGTTTCGCGATCGTCGCAGGCGGAGGACATCTGTGTCGACATCGATCTGCCGGATCGAGTGAGATACGTGTTTTCCTAGAGAAAGGTATTTCGGGCATATTGGCTGGGCAACGCACGCACGTTACGGCTTATAATTGGCTAACCAGTTTTTTTTTTCATTTTTTTTGAGGGGAGAAACCTGCCGCCTTTATTAAATTACGATGTTCGGAATCTCATCCGACACAATAGAAAGAACGAAATCCGGAGGAGCCCCCAACCAAACCTTACAAAGTTCATCACCAACTCCTACTCTAGCTAATTTATGCGCGGCAGCATTAGCGGACCGTCTAACCCAAGACACCTTAGAGCCGTCAAAGGCCTGCAACAAGGATTTGATCTCCTCCACCAGAGGCCCCGACGCCGAGAGCTCCTTAGTGTTTTTCGTCAGCATCTGCACAACTCCTCTCACGTCAATCTCGACATGTATGTGCGTCGCATTGATCTCTCTCGCAACTTCGAGTGCCCTCTTACATGCCAAGATCTCAGCCACCTCCGGATCAACCACCTCCTGGAAATGGTGGCACAAACCCGCTCTGAAAGCCCCCATATGGTCCCGAAGCACAGCTCCCCCGCCCGCCTTGCTCCCCGTCTTGGATATTGCACCGTCAGAGTTCAGCTTAAGCCAACCCTCATCCGGAGGTTCCCATTTCTGAATCTGTACGCGAGGCGGGGTGTTATCTGATGTGGGGTGTGCCAACTTCCATTCCTCCATTTGCCTCAAGACCACCCCCAGTATTTCATGTGGGTGTTTGATCATTTTCCCATCCCGAGCCTCATTCCTCGCCAGCCAAAGGCTGTATAAAGCCTGCACCGTTGCCTGCTTGGCCTCATCAGTTGCTTCCGCTAACCACTGTAGTAGCCAGCGTGCCATCTCTCTCTGGGAGTCAAACTGGCATGGTGGGATCGCCACCACATCTGCCAATTCCGATCGAAATAGCCGCCAAAATAATTCAGAATGTGGACACGCCCAAAACCGATGAACAATAGTTTCTTCACGTCCGCAAGCAACACAAAAAACCCCAGGTTTTATCCTCCTTCGAAAGAGCTCTGATCCAACCGCCAGTCCATTTGAAATAAGTCTCCAGAGATGAATCTTGGCCTTCCCCGGTGCGTTCGTGGCCCAAAGGGCCATATATGCCTTGTGTTTATACACCGAGCTCGAAGACTCTGGCTGTCCAGAGCGCGATCTGAGCATGGCCATCTTCAAATGATAAGCAGACCGAACGGAGAAGCATCCATTCTTGGTAAAGTTCCAAGCTTGGTAGTCATCTGCACCCAAACCCCCCACCACAATCTGTAAGATGTCGCTAGCATCATCCGGGGTGAACATCTCCCTGACTCGGTCCCGATCCCAGCTCCTTCCATCCGGAAGCAGTAGATCGGCCACCTTCGTCACGCCAGGTATATAAGTCTGTCCCAATGGCTTCATGGATCCGCCTCTCGGGATCCAGTTGCTGTGGTGTATACTCACCTTGGAGCCGTCTCCAATTCGCCACACCAAGCCTTCACGAAGTAGATCTCGGCCATGCAAAATACTTCTGTAAGTGTATGAGGCTGTAGCCGGGCACGTTGCACTCAAAATGGATTCATCTTTGAAGTATCTTGCCTTGAGCACTGTGGACACTAAGGCCTCCGGGTTTTGTAAGACGCGCCATGCTTGCTTTGCAAGAAGAGCCTGGTTAAACGCCGTTAGGTCACAAAAACCCATCCCTCCGTCCCTTTTCGATGTGCACATCTTTTGCCATGATATCCAATGTACTTTTTTCTCACCATCCTTTGCCCCCCACCAGAATTTTGACGAGATAGTACTCAGATTCCGGCACGTTTTCTTTGTGAGGTGGAAACAACTCATGGTGAAAGTAGGTACTGCTTGGAGACCCGACTTGATAAGAACCTCCCTTGCCTTCTTTGAAAGGCCCAAACCCTTCCATCCACTACATTTTCCTTTTGAACTATCTGTTACATAACGGAAGGTGCCCTCCTTTGATCGTCCAACCAGTGTTGGAAGACCAAGGTACCGCTCACTTAGTGCTTCTGATGTCACCCCCAACACCGCCTTCAGTTCGTCCTTGGTGTTGTCCTGACAGGCTTTGCCAAAGAAAATCGAAGATTTCTGCAAATTAACCCTCTGTCCCGAAGCTTGCTCGTAGCTCATTAAGATCTCCCTGAGAGTCTGAAAGTACTCCGTAGAGCCCTCCAAGAACACAATACTGTCATCTGCAAAAAGGAGATGCGTCACATGGGGGCCAGTGCTCCCAAACTTCACTCCTTTCAATTTATTTTCTGCTTGTGCTTTCCTCAACAGAGCTGAAAAACCCTCAACACAAAATAAGAACAGATAAGGAGACAGAGGATCTCCCTGTCGGAGGCCTCGGGAGGGTAAAAAACATCCGGACCATGCACCGTTGAGTTTTACCGAGAAGCTAGCCGTCGTAACACACCTCATGATCATCTCTATCCATGACTCTGCAAATCCAAACCGTTCCATCATCTGCTTCAAGAACACCCACTCAACACGGTCATAGGCCTTCATCATATCAAGCTTCACCGCACATAAGGGTTGCTTTCTCTTCCTATTGCGAATGGCGTGGACACACTCGTATGCCACTAGCACATTATCTGTAATTAGGCGCCCCGGCACAAAAGCACTCTGCTCCTCTGATATAAACAACGGAAGTATACCCTTTAAACGATTGGCCAACACCTTTGTTGCTATCTTGTAGAGAACATTACATAAGCTAATCGGTCGGAACTGGGACAACAGTTCCGGCGAGTTAACTTTTGGGATCATAACTATCACTGTAGCATTAAACCCCTCTGGTGTAGCAACTCCACCCAAGAAATCCCGCACAGCTCTGCAAATGTCGTCCCGGAGAAGCGACCAGTGTCGCTGATAAAAGAGCGTAGGGAGCCCATCCGGCCCCGGGGCTTTAGTCGGCCCCATCTGAAATAGAGCCGTCTCTATTTCAGAATCGGAAATACCTGCTGTTAACTGCGTGTTCATCTCCTGTGTAACCACCCACTGGATGTTTTGTAGCACTCCCTCCGCCCCCACCGATCCTTCCGACGTGAACAGCTCCTTATAGAACGAAGCTGCCATGATCCTCATCTCCTCATCCACTGTACACCTAGTGCCGTCGGGTCGCCGCAAAGCCTTGATGGTATTTTTCCTCTTACGATGCGATGCCCGGTTCTGAAAATACTTTGTATTTTGATCGCCTGCCTTCAGCCAATCAACCCTGGAGCGCTGTTTGTACATAAGTTCTTATCTTTCATATACCTCCCTCAATTGCTCTTCTAGCTCCCGAACCTCGTGCTGATAACCCGAGCTAAGCGCCCGTTCCTTTGCTTCCAATAGTTGGGCTTTTAGCTGTTTGATCTTCCTTTGTATCGACCCAAACACCTCTCGCGCCCATCTCTGCATCGAGCCAGCCATTCTGCCAAGTTTCTGCCATACCGCCGTAACCCCTTCCTCACCCGTGCTCGCCGCTTCCCAGGCCTCCGCTATCATGGCCTCATACTGATCATGTCTGGTCCAGGCCTCCTCGTATCTGAACGGCCGCTCCCCCCTCTCCGGACGCTGTGGAGCCGTCTCCAACAATCGTACTAGGAGGGCTTGGTGATCCGATTCTTCGCAGAGAAGATGCTCAACTGAAGTATCAGGGAAAAGACCCAAAAGGCCATCATTGCATGTAGCACGGTCCAACCGAACCTGAATATTATCATCTCCATCCCTTTTGTTATCCCACGTGTAGGGGTAGCCAGTGAAGCCAAGATCAGCCAGGCCGCAGTCGGCTAAGCAATCCCGAAAATCCTCCATTTGATTAAAGCACCTAGGGTTACCCCCCACCTGATCAGTGCAGAATAGGGCCTCGTTGAAGTCGCCGACACATAGCCACGGAAGGTTATCTTGAGCCCGAAGAAAGCGGATAGCATCCCAAGATTTCTTCCTGAACTCTGTCTTGGGTTCACCATAGAATCCAGTGATCCTATAGAGTTTACCCTCCCACTCTATCTCAGCATCTATGAAGTGTTGGCACCACGGCCTTACTGTGACTTTAACATTCTCCCTCCACCACAAAGCCAAACCGCCACTTCTCCCCTTGCAGCTCACCGCAATACCACTCGAGAAGCCCAAACTCCACTTCAACCTTTCCATCGCTCTAGCTGATTTTTTAGTTTCTGAAAGGAACACCACCGCTGGGTTGTGAGACCGTATAAGGTCCCTCAGTTCGCCCACTGTCGAGTCCAACCCCAGTCCTTGACAGTTCCAGGCAAGGAGATTCATTGCTCTCGGCGGCCCTGGGCTACAGGGTCCGCCGCTTTATCATCTGTCTCCCGAATGCGGTCAAACAACGAGGAAGTCTTCCTCCTCGTATCGCGAAAGAACTCATCCTCTCTACTAGTGCCTTCAGCATCTCCCTTTGGTATCCACACCTGCCTGGGCCTCCTCTTCCTATTATCTCCGTCTCTCCAAACAGTTGGTTCCGAGCGCTGCCTCTCCCGTAGATCTGCCCTGTCCTTCCTCACATAATAGCCTCTACGTCGATCGCGGTTCCCATGCATACCGGATCCCCCCAGTGGGTCGACCCGCTCCACATTTGCATGGCGCCCATTATGGCCCCCCGACGCATGGTTCCTGCTCTACCCCCTGCCGCCACCATTTGTTTTTTCTTCGCGCTCCACCTCTCTGAAATCAGCTCGTTGGCTCCCCCCACGCTGCTCCATTAGTTTACTTCGCATCTCCGTTTCCCTCCTTGCCTCAAGGCTGTCCCTGAGATCTCTCCCACGTGCCGTATCAAGCTTCTCTCTCACTTTGTTTGGGCTGGATACTTCCTCTGCTCCTTGCCCTGGACGGTCGCCAGTGCGGCTATCCGAGGTGCGCGAAAATTCAGTCTGTAAATTTCGTTTCGTAGGTATATCCCTGACCCTCGGGTTCGTGTTGTTGTTATGTGCCGTCTCCCCCGTGTGAGAGGTCCCGTAGCAGTTCTGGCCTCCCAGTCCTCCTGACTTTGATCCATCTTTGCTTCCATTGTTCCTCCCTGGGGACACGCGCAGCCAGCCAGCCCCCCCCCCCCATTGTGATGATGAGTCAACTGGGGGATTGCACTCACCCCCCTTGTGAACTAATCGTCCACAGTCAAAACAGAAATGTGGGATCTTCTCATAATAAAAATCAAACCATGTCTTCTCCTCATCATCCTTCTTCTCCCTCAAATAAATATCACAAATTAACGGTTCAAATACTGAGATCTTTGTCCGGACTCTAAAACTCTGTCCTTTGGCAACCCCATCTTTGTCCACATCAACCTTCACCGTCTCCCCTAACCAATCTCCCAATGCCCTGCCAAAAGCTTCCGTCCTCTTATCTGGTGGCAGGTCCGTGATCCTCACCCACACCGCAATTTTATCAAAAATCATCTCAGATGGTCTCTTATCTCCTTTGTACTCCTTCATCACCAGCACGCTGAAATCAAACTGCCAGGGGCCGTTATGTATAACATGCCTGTAGTCACCCTCAGATCCAAAGTGAACTTCAAAAATATTCGGTCCAATTTCAGCGAATTTAGCTTCTCTGGGTAGCCCCCAAGCCCTGGGCATCGTCTTCTCCACCACGGACATCTTCATAGGACGGGGGAAACACACCTTACCCACAGCAGACCATCGGTGATCTTTACGGACTTTTGGGTGTGGATCTTCAAAGACAAACCCTTCCTTCTCCTTGTCCATGAGCACCATGCCTCCTAACCTTGCCGAAAGACTTGCCGCTGCATCTGGCGTTTTGCTCTCTACAGGAGACTTGCTCGCCTCCCTACTAGCAGATCCATCCCCCTTCCGCGTCGGCATTGCCGCCGCCGCCCCAGATGGAATTGGTGTGGATTTGTTCGCCGCCTCGGCATCCTTCCCTCCTGCTTCTCCCGCCATGAGCACCGCTCCAAAGCGAGGAGAGACAACTTGCCTGGCCTTACTCACGGGAGACGCCGTCGCTGCCCTCGAGCTTGCCAGAACCCAACCACCCCAGTGCTTCAAAACCCTAACCCTAGCGAGACAACGCGGTCGCCCTGGCGATCGCCTCCTATCGCCCGTAGCGCTTCGAGACTTGGTGGACCCTCCGCGCGTGCGGCTTCTGATCAATTGGCTAACCAGTTAAATGTTTCCTGTTTTTCTCTTCTATATATAGTACTTACCTTTACCTAATAATAAAGCAAATTGGGTTTCCTTGGTCCGTCATGGCATTTTACATAAAAGTCCCTGTCTTTTCTTGAAATCAACCCGCCGTCCGGATTTAAGTCACACCCGAACCGTTATTTTACATTTTTTGGAACCCCCCTGATGTTTTAGGTAATTCATCCGCGCGGATCATATTTAAGTCAAACAAATGCTTTTTAAAATCATCCATATCTTTTAAACCGTAACTCCAATTTGAACATGTTATATATGAAAATTGATTAGAAAAATATGTAGAATATGAATATGAGATTATTTTTACCTGTTAAATATTTTTCAATATTATTTTGGAATATATTTGAGTTAAACCAAATGATTTTCTAAATTATCTGTATCTTTTAAACTGTAACTTCGATTTTAACATAGTATATATGAAATTTTATTAGAAAAATGTGTGGAATCTAAATATGATGTTAATTTTACTTGTTAAATATTTTTAAAATATTGTTATGGAAACAAACTTATAATTTATAGCGCAAGATCCGTTTTTTCATACCGGCGGCGATCCAGATTACAAATAAACACCCCACTATAATCATACAGGGAAAAGAAAATATCAATAACTACACATGCATACCTCTGAAAAATGTCGCAGGGGAAAACAACAGATTTCTCATCGCGAGAGTGAGAAAAAGCAAGAGAGAGAGAGGGAGAGGGAGAGGGAGAAGAGAGGGAGAGAGAACGCCTTAGGATTAACCATATTCAACACACATTTTTTGTTGTTTTGTGTGAACACCGAGGCCATCACTGGCGACGATGAGAAGGAGGTTAAGTGGCAACATAAATATGATGCCTTGCAAAAATAAAGGAGATGGACCTATTGTGGTCTTGAGTGATGGTTGTTGAGTTAAGAGCGTGTGTTATGTTTTCTCTCCCGTTGCAACGCACGGGCTCTTTTGCTAGTAGTCAACTTATAAGCGGTGGCCGTCGTCTAAACAAAACATAGCACCTTTTGTTTTTGCGTGAATAAAAAACATATAAGCGCTCACCATATATTTCTCTACTCCTAAAGGGAGAGTCTGCGGTCGTCATGGTTGGTTTAGTCGTCGTTGATTTCGTTCGTTCGTCTCACCACCCTCCCAACTTCGGAAAATAATTCTATGAGACCAGGTCTCATATAATTCGGGTGAGACCCACCCTGATGGATGACACGTGGCATTCACAAATCACAAAGCATCTCCCCCACCCCCTACCTGAAATCAGGAGGGAGAGATTAGATGTTTTTTGATTTATGACTGCCACGTGTCATCCATCAGGGTGGGTCTCACCCGAATTAAATGAGACCTGGTCTTATATAATTTTTTCCCCCAACTTCCCCTCGTGGTTCGACGTGTGGGCCTTCCTTGATTTCTCGCTAAACTCCTTCCCCACCCTCCATCCTCGCTTCTTTACTGTCACGGGTGAGCTCCTCCGCGCCACTGCCCACGCGCCACCGGCTCGTCTGCTTTCCCTTTGAATCTGGCCCTCCACTGACGCTAGAGTCACCGATGCCGCCGAGAAGCACCCTGATCTAGTCACCAAGGGGTGGCGTGCTGCTCGTGACGCCCGCGCTGCCTCCACCTTGCTTGGCTTTCTTGTCCGGGACATGGTACCACCACCCAAGTTGGAGTCCACTCGGCCAAATCAATCCTATATGCGCTTCCTCCACCACGTCCACCCAACAAGAGTGTGCAAGAGTCAGGACAATGGCAGGCTGGCGGCCATGAGCTCCGCACGGTTGTTCTCCGTCCACCACTATTAGGGAAAACCTTATACACAGAAATTTAGCAACAGCGCGGGTCAAAAAAGGGCGCTAGTGCTATATAGCAATAGCGATTGAAGAAAAACCGCGCTACAGATACAACCTTAGCAGTAGCGTGTGTAGTTGCAAAAGCGCTACTACTAATATTCCCATTGGCAGAATCATAGGCTACGCATAGCAGTAGCGGGCTTGGAAGAAACGCGCTACCGCTAGGGCATAATTAGCAGCGCGTTTTCTAAGAAGAGCGCTACTACTAACGGAAATAAAATAATATGAAAAACAAATAGAAAAGTAAATGAAAATGAAAGAAATAGAAAAAGGAGAAAGGAAAAAATAAAATGTAAAGCAAAATAAATGAAAAAGCGAAAAAACGGAGGAAGGCATAGCAGCAACGTATGTTTGTAAGAGGCGCTATAGCTAACGTAGCTGCAGCGCGTGTCCTAAACCCCCGCTATAGAAACAGAAAAGGAAATTAAAAAATGGAAGAAATTTACATAGCTATAGCAGCAGCGCGTTTTGTAAAAACCGCTATAGCTATCTTAGCTATACCGCGTTTTACCAAACGCGCTACCGCTAAGTTTGACTTAACCAAAAAACCGTTTCCCCCCGGCCACAACTTCTCCCCCAAATCCCTAAACCCACCCAGCGCCGCCTCTCCCGATTCACCGTCACCCCACTTCGCCGCCGATGTCGACGCCACCAGAGCCGTCGCCGTCGACGCCACCGAGCCGCCCCAACGCCACGGAGCTGCATGGCCTCGCTAACGCCACCAGAGCCGCCGTCGTCGCCACCGGATCCTTCCTCACCACAACCTGCCTCCTCGCCACGGAGACGCCTGCCTCCCTCGCCGTCACGGAGACGCCCCTGCCTCCCTCGCCGTCATCGGAGACGCCCCTGCCTCCCTCGCCACCACTGCCTCCGTCGCCACCACCGGAGCCATCCTTTGTAAGCCCCCACCCCTCCTCTCTCTCTCATGCATAGGTTAGCCAGTTTAATTATCTAGGTTAGGGAAAAAATTTAGTTAGGGCTTTGACAGAGAAGTAGTTAGGTTAACTAGTTTAATTAGGTTAATTATCTAGGTTAGTGAAAAAATTTAGTTAGGGCTTTGACAGAGAACTAGTCAGGTTAACTAGTTTAATTAGGTTAATTATCCAGGTTAATTAGTGCAAAAATTTATTTTAGGCTTTGACAGAGAACTAGCTGTGTTAACTAGTTTAATTAGGGTTAATTATTTAGGTAAACTAGATTAACTAACTAGGTTAAATAGGTAGGTTAATTAGGTTCATTGGATTAACAAGCTAGGTTAAGTAGATTGGCTAGGTCAGAGGAAAATTTTATTTTAGAGCATTAGGTCAGAAGGGTTAGAGATATGGAGTTCCTTTGCAATTTAATTGGGTTCTGTGTTTAGTGAGGTCATTTTGCAAAGGTTTTTGATTTTTGAAAAGACCACTATTTTTCAAGGAAAAGAATTTAGGCAATTTTTATTTTTCATTGAAGTGGTCATGTTATATCTTTTCATTGAAGTTGTTCGATTGTGCCCAAGTGGCTTTGTTGTTTCCAGGGAATGATGCTGAGTGGCCTATGATTTGCTGGAATGTTGATTCATTTCTGTTCCGGCAAATTTCAGGTTCTCGATTTGTCCACTTTTTAGCAAAGGTCATGCCGAAATTTTCCGTGAATTTTGGCATGACTTGTGCTACAAACTAGGACATATCGAGTGCCCGGGATTTGCCGCACCAGGAAGGAGTCAACATTCCTGCAAAACAATAGTCCTTTTTTATGTCATTATTCATTTTATTAGGTCTAGAATTAACTGACTAGATATAATCATAGGAAACATGGCTAGCAACGATGAAGGACAAGGTTCTGGTGATTGCGACGACGTCTACCGGGCGGCAGACGAATTTTTTAGCCTTACCGACGATTAACAGATGTTGTTGCTGGGCCCACCGGTGACATCGGGGACTGAGACCGACACGCAGACCGGTGCTGAGACTGAGACCGGCGCTGATATTCAGGCCGACATCGAGACCGGCGCTGAGACCGGTGCTGCCTCGGGGAGCGGGGCCGGTGTAGAACCGAAAACAAAGAGGCAACGGGTTCCTAACAAACTCAGAACTGCTAGACTGGTGGCCACGGAGGTGGACGATGGCAATTTTGAGCCAAAGGCGCCCGAGGAAGCGCGCGCGTGCTACGACAATCAAATAGGCTGCATCATACGGACAACCGCCACCATCAACGATGAGAAACTACAGAAGATAGAAAATATGAGGAGCTCCCTCCTAAAGAAGTTTCACCAGATATTCTTGTTCCCGGGCCAGAATGAAAAGGATTATGAAGATCCAGACGAGGACCCGGGAATGAAGAAGATAAACAAAACACGCCATGACCAAGTTTAGCGACGCGTTGGCCGCCTGGAAAAATCGAGTGAAAGCAAAGATCAACGACGGGGAACCCTACTCCGAGATTGTAAAGGATAATCCGACAATCACGGAAGAGCGGTTTCAAATATTGAAGGAGGCTTGCGAGGCCGAAGCTGCCAAAAAAAAGACTAAGTACATGAAGGGGCTTCAAAAGAGGAACATTGGGAGCCACCACCTCGGAAGCCGTGGTTACGGCGGAAAGAGGTCCAAATGGGCCAAGGAGGACGCGGAAGCCTCGAGTCTGGGCATCCCGGTGATGGGGAACGTAGTAATTTCAAAAAAAATTCCTACGCACACGCAAGATCATGGTGATGAATAGCAACGAGAGGGGAGAGTGTTGTCCACATACCCTTGTAGACCCGAAGCGGAAGCGATCACAACGTAGAGGAAGTAGTCGTACGTTCTCCTCGCGATCCCGGCGCCGTTACTCCGGCGCCCCCGAGTTCTTGACACACGTACAGCTCGATGACGTCCCTCGTACTCCGATCCAGCCGAGTGTCGAGGGAGAGTTCCACAAGACGACGGCGTGGTGACGATCTTGATGTTTCACCGGCGCAGGGCTTCGCCTAAGCTTCGCGACGGTATAACCGAGGTGGAATATGGTGGAGGGGGGCACCGCACACGGCTAAGGAACGATCCGTAGATCTAACTTGTGTGTTCTAGGGTGCCCCCCTGCCCCCGTATATAAAGGAGCAAGGGGGAGGAGGCCGGCCGGCCAAGGGAGGCGCGCCAGGGAGTCCTACTCCCTCTGGGAGTAGGATTCCCCCAATCCTAGTTGGACTAGGATTCCTGAGGGGAAAGAGAGAGGGGGCGGCCCCTTTCCTAGTCCTAGTAGGACTAGGGGAAGGGGGGGAGGCGCGCGGCCACCTAGGGCTGGCCCCTTCTCCTTTCCACTAAGGCCCACTATGGCCCATTTACCTCCCGGGGGGTTCCGGTAACCTCCGGTACTCGAGAAATTCCTGTTTTCGCCGGAACCATTCCAACTCCAAACATAGGCTTCCAATATATCAATCTTTATGTCTCGACCATTTCGAGACTCCTCGTCATGTCCGTGATCACATCCGGACTCGAACTTCTTCGGTACATCAAAATACATAAACTCATAATAACCGCCATCGAAACCTTAAGCGTGCATGGACCCTACGGTTCGAGAACAATGTAGACATGACCTAGAACTATTCACGGTCAATAACCAACAGCGGACCTGGATGCCCATATTGGTTCCTACATATTCTACGAAGATCTTTATCGGTCAGACCGCATAACAACATACGTTGTTCCCTTTGTCATCGGTATGTTACTTGCCCGAGATTCGATCGTCGGTATCCAATACCTAGTTCAATCTCGTTACCGGCAAGTCTCTTTACTCGTTCCGTAATACATCATCTCACAACTAACTCATTAGTTGTAGTGCTTGCAAGGCTTTAGTGATGTGCATTACCGAGAGGGCCCAGAGATACCTCTCCGACAATCGGAGTGACAAAACCTAATCTCGAAATACGCCAACCCAACATCTGCCTTTGGAGACACTGTAGTACTCCTTTATAATCACCCGATTCGTTGTGACGTTTGGTAGCACCAAAGTGTTCCTCCGTAAACGGAGTTGCATAATCTCATAGTTACGAGAACATGTATATGTCATGGATGAAAGCAGTAGCAACATACTAAACGATCGTGTGCTAAGCTAATGGATTGGGTCATGTCAATCAGATCATTCTACTAATGATGTGACCTTGTTAATCAAATAACAACCTTTTTGTTCATGGTTAGGAAACATAACCATCTTTGATTAACAAGCTAGTCTAGTAGAGGCATACTAGTGACATATTGTTTTGTCTATGCATTCACACATGTATCATGTTTCCGGTTAATACAATTCTAGCATGAATGATAAACATTTATCATGAAATAAGGAAATAAATAATAACTTTATTATTGCCTCTAGGGCATATTTCCTTCAGTCTCCCACTTGCACTAGAGTCAATAATCTAGATTACATAGTAATGATTCTAACACCCATGGAGTCTTGGTGCTGATCATGTTTTGCTCGTGGAAGAGGCTTAGTCAACGGGTCTGCAACATTCAGATCCGTATGTATCTTGCAAATCTCTATGTCTCCCACCTGGACTAAGTCCCGGATGGAATTGAAGCGTCTTTTGATGTGCTTGGTCCTCTTGTGAAATCTGGATTCCTTCGCTAAGGCAATTGCTCCAGTATTGTCACAGATTTTCATTGGACCCGATGCACTAGGTATGACACCTAGATCGGATATGAACTCCTTCATCCGCACTCCTTCATTAGCTGCTTCGAAGCTGCTATGTACTCCGCTTCACATGTAGATCCCGCCACGACGCTTTGTTTAGAACTGCACCAACCGACAGCTCCTCCGTTTAGTGTAAATACGATCCGGTCTGCGATTTAGAATCGTCCGGATCGTGTCAAAGCTTGCATCAACGTAACTGTTTATTTATGAGCTCTTTGTCACCTCCATATCGAGAAACATATCCTTAGTCCTTTTCGGTATTTCAGATGTTCTTGACCGCTGTCCATGATCCACTGGATTACTTTGGTACCTCCTGCTAGGCTTATCGCAAGGCACACATCAGTGCGGTACACAGATTGCATACATGATAGAGCCTATGGCTGAAGCATAGGAACATCTTTCATTTTCTCTCTATCTTCTGCGTTGGTCGGGCATTGAGTCTTACTCAACTTCACACCTTGTAACACAGCAAAAACCCTTTCTTTGCTTGATCCATTTTGAACTTCTTCAAAATTTTGTCAAGGTATGTGCTTTGTGAAAGTCCAATTAGGTGTCTTGATCTATCTCTATAGATCTTAATGCCCAATATGTAAGCAGCTTCACCGAGGTCTTTCATTGAAAAACTCTTATTCAAGTATCCCTTTATGCTATCCAGAAATTCTATATCATTTCCGATCAGCAATATGTCATCTACATATAATATCAAAAATGCTACAGAGCTCCCACTCACTTTCTTGTAAATACAGGCTTCTCCAAAAGTCTGTACAAACCCAAATGCTTTGATCACACTATCAAAGCGTTTATTCCAACTCCGAGATGCTTGCACCAGTCCATAAATGGATCGCTGGAGCTTGCACACTTTGTTAGCTCCCTTTGGATCGATAAAACCTTCTGGTTGCATCATATACAACTCTTCTTCCGGAAATCCATTCAGGAATGCAGTCTTTACATCCATTTGCCAAATTTCATAATCATAAAATGCGGCAATTGCTAACATGATTCGGACGGACTTAAGCATCGCTACGGGTGAGAAGGTCTCATCGTAGTCAATCCCTTGAACTTGTCGAAAACCCTTTGCGACAAGTCGAGCTTTGTAGACAGTAACATTACCGTCAGCGTCAGTCTTCTTCTTGAAGATCCACTTGTTTTCTATTGCTTGCCGACCCTCGGGCAAGTCAACCAAAGTCCATACTTTGTTTTCATACATGGATCCCATCTCGATTTCATGGCCTCAAGCCATTTTGCGGAATCTGGGCTCACCATCGCTTCTTCATAGTTCGTAGGTTCATCATGATCTAGTAGCATGATTTCCGAACAGGATTACCGTACCACTCACTGTGCGGATCTTACTCTGGTTGATCTACGAGGTTCTGCGGTAACTTGATCTGAAGTTTCATGATCAACATCATCAACTTCCTCACTACTTGGTGTAGGTGTCTCGAAAACCGTTTCTGCGATTTAACTACTTTCAAGTAAGGGAGAAGGTACTATTACCTCATCAAGTTCTACTTTCCTCCCACTCACTTCTTTCGAGAGAAACTCCTTCTCTAGAAAGGATCCATTTTTAGCAACGAATGTCTTGCCTTCGGATCTGTGATAGAAGGTGTACCCAACTGTTTCCTTTGTGTATCCTATGAAGACACATTTCTCCGATTTGGGTTCGAGCTTATCAGGTTGAAGTTTTTTCACATAAGCATCGCATCCCCAAACTTTAAGAAACGACAACTTTGGTTTCTTGCCAAACCATAGTTCATAAGGTGTCGTCTCAACGGATTTCGACGGTGTTCTATTCAGTGTGAATGCGGCCGTCTCTAGAGCATAACCCCAAAACGATAGCGGTAAATCTGTAAGAGACATCATAGATCGCACCATATCTAGTAAAGTACGATTACGACGTTCGGACACACCATTACGCTGTGGTGTTTCGGGAGGCGTAAGTTGCGAAACTATTCCGCATTGTTTCAAATGTAGACCAAACTCGTAACTCAAATATTCACCTCCACGATCAGATCGTAGAAACTTAATTTTCTTGTTACGATGATTTTCAACTTCACTCTGAAATTCTTTGAACTTTTCAAATGTTTCAGACTTATGTTTCATTAAGTAGATATACCCATATCTGCTTAAGTCATCTGTGAAGGTGAGAAAATAACGATATCCGCCACGAGCCTCAACATTCATCGGACCACATACATCTGTATGTATGATTTCCAACAAATCTGTTGCTCTCTCCATAGTACCGGAGAACGGTGTTCTAGTCATCTTGCCCATGAGGCACGGTTCACAAGTGCCAAGTGATTCATAATCAAGTGACTCCAAAAGTCCATCAGTATGGAGTTTCTTCATGCGCTTTACACCGATATGACCTAAACGGCAGTGCCACAAATAAGTTGCACTATCATTATCAACTCTGCATCTTTTGGTTTCAACATTATGAATATGTGTATAACTACTATCGAGATTCATAAAAAATAGACCACTCCTCAAGGGTGCATGACCATAAAAGATATTACTCATATAAATAGAACAACCATTATTCTCTGATTTAAATGAATAACCGTCTCGCATCAAACAAGATCCAGATATAATGTTCATGCTCAACGCAGCACCAAATAACAATTATTTAGGTCTAAAACTAATCCCCAAGGTAGATGTAGAGGTAGCGTGCCGACCGCGATCACATCGACTTTGGAACCATTTCCCACGCGCATCGTCACCTCGTCCTTTGCCGTTGTTAAGCAATCCGTAGTCCTGCTTGAGTTGCAAATATTAGCAATGTAACCAGTATCAAATACCAGTGCTATCTGCGAGCTCTAGTAAGGTACACATCAATAACATGTATATCACATATACCTTTGTTCACCTTGCCATCCTTCTTATCCGCCAAATACTTGGGGCAGTTCCGCTTCCGTGACCAGTCGCTAGCGGTAGAAGCACTCGGTTTCAGGCTTAGGTCCAGACTTGGGTTTCTTCTCCTGAGCAGCAACTTGCTTGCTGTTCTTCTTGAAGTTCCCCTTCTTCTTCCCTTTACCTTTCTTCTTGAAACTAGTGGTCTTATTGACCATCAACACTTGATGCTCCTTTTTGATTTCTACCTCCGCAGCCTTTAGCATTGCGAAGAGCTCAGGTATAGTCTTTACTAACCCTTGCATATTATAGTTCATCACGAAGCCTTTGTAGCTTGGTGGCAGTGATTGAAGAATTCATCAATGACACAATCATCCGGAAGATTAACTCCCAATTGTGTCAAGTGATTGTAGTACCCGGACATTCGAGTATGTGCTCACTAATGTAACTATTCTCCTCCATCTTGCAGCTATAGAACTTATTGGAGACTTCATATCTCTCAATCCGGGCATTCTGTTGGAATATCAACTTCAACTCTGGAACATCTCATATGCTCCATGACGCTCAAAACGTCGTTGAAGTCCCGGTTCTAAGCCGTAAAGCATGGCACATCGAACTATAGAGTAGTCATCAGCTTTGCTCGCCAGACGTTCTTAATGTCGTCGGTTGCATCAAGAAGAGGTCTGGCACCTAGCGGTGCATCCAGGGCGTAACTCTTACGTGCAGCAATGAGGATAATCCTCGAGTTACGGACCCAGTCCGTGTAATTGCTACCATCATCTTTCAACTTTGCTTTCTCGAGGAACGCATTAAAATTCAACGGAACAACAGACGAGCCATCTATCTACAATCAAACATAAACAAGCAAGATACTATCGGTACTAAGTTCATGATAAATTTAAGTTCAATTAATCATATTACTTAAGAACTCCCACTTAGAAAAACATCTCTAGTCATCCAAGTGATCACGTGATCCAAATCAACTAAACCATAACCGATCATCACGTGAAATGGAGTAGTTTTCAATGGTGAACATCTTATGTTGATCATATCTACTATATGATTCACGCTCGACCTTTCGGTCTCCGTGTTCCGAGGCCATATCTGCATATGCTAGGCTCGTCAAGTATAACCCGAGTATTCTGCGTGTGCAAAAACTGGCTTGCACCCGTTGTAGATGGACGTAGAGCTTATCACACCCAATTATCACGTGGTGTCTGGGCACGACGAACTTTGGCAACGGTGCATACTCGGGGAGAACACTTCTTGATAATTTAGTGAGAGATCATCTTATAATGCTACCATCAATCAAAGCAAGATAAGATGCATAAAAGGATAAACATCACATGCAAATCAATATAAGTGATATGATATGGTCATCATCATCTTGTGCTTCATGATCTCCATCTTGCAGCACCACCATGATCACCATCGTCATCGGCGCGACACCTTGATCTTCATCGTAGCATCGTTGTCGTCTCGCCAAACTTATGCTTCTACGACTATCGCTACCGCTTAGTGATAAAGTAAAGCATTACAGGGCGATTGCATTGCATACAATAAAGCGACAACCATATGGCTCCCGCCAGTTGCCGATAACTTCGGTTACAAAACATGATCATCTCATACAATAAAATATAGCATCACGTCTTGACCATATCACATCACAACATGCCCTGCAAAAACAAGTTAGACGTCCTCTACTTTGTTGTTGCAAATTTTACGTGGCTGCTACGGGCTTAAGCAAGAACCAGTCTCACCTACGCATCAAAACCACAACGATACTTCGTCAAATAGACTCCGTTTTAACCTTCTCAAGGACCGGCGTAGCCACACTCGGTTCAACTAAAGTGAGAGAGACAGGCACCCACCAGGTCACCTTTAAGCAACGAGTGCTCGTGCGGTGAAACCAGTCTCGCGTAAGCGTCTGGCGTAATGTCGGTCAGGCCGCTTCATCTCACAATACCGCTGAACCAAAGTATGACATGCTGGTAGGTAGTATGACTTGTATCGCCCACAACTCACTTGTGTTCTACTCGTGCAAAACATCAAACCATAAAAACCTAGGCTCGGATGCCACTGATGGGGAACGTAGTAATTTCAAAAATTTTCCTACGCATACGCAAGATCATGGTGATGAATAGCAACGAGAGGGGAGAGTGTTGTCCACATACCCTTGTAGACCCGGCGCGAAGCGATCACAACGTAGAGGAAGTAGTCGTCGTTCTCCTCGCGATCCGGCGCCACACTCGGCGCCCCGAGTTCTTGACACACGTACAGCTCGATGACGTCCCTCGTACTCGATCCAGCCGAGTGTCGAGGAGAGTTCCGTCGGCCGACGGCGTGGTGACGATCTTGATGTTTCACCGGCGCAGGGCTTCGCCTAAGCTTCGCGACGGTATAACCGAGGTGGAATATGGTGGAGGGGGGCACCGCACACGGCTAAGGAACGATCCGTAGATCTAACTTGTGTGTTCTAGGGTGCCCCCCTGCCCCCGTATATAAAGGAGCAAGGGGGAGGGGGCCGGCCGGCCAAGGGAGGCGCGCCAGGGAGTCCTACTCCCTCTGGGAGTAGGATTCCCCCCAATCCTAGTTGGACTAGGATTCCCGGAGGGGGAAAGAGAGAGAGGGGGGCCGGCCCCCTTTCCTAGTCCTAGTAGGACTAGGGGAAGGGGGGGAGGCGCGCGGCCACCTAGGGCTGGCCCCTTCTCCTTTCCACTAAGGCCCACTATGGCCCATTTACCTCCCGGGGGGTTCCGGTAACCTCCCGGTACTCCGGTAAATTCCTGTTTTCGCCCGGAACCATTCCGAACTCCAAACATAGGCTTCCAATATATCAATCTTTATGTCTCGACCATTTCGAGACTCCTCGTCATGTCCGTGATCACATCCGGGACTCCGAACTTCTTCGGTACATCAAAATACATAAACTCATAATAACTGTCATCGAAACCTTAAGCGTGCGGACCCTACGGTTCGAGAACAATGTAGACATGACCTAGAACTATTCACGGTCAATAACCAACAGCGGGACCTGGATGCCCATATTGGTTCCTACATATTCTACGAAGATCTTTATCGGTCGACCGCATAACAACATACGTTGTTCCTTTTGTCATCGGTATGTTACTTGCCCGAGATTCGATCGTCGGTATCCAATACCTAGTTCAATCTCGTTACCGGCAAGTCTCTTTACTCGTTCCGTAATACATCATCTCACAACTAACTCATTAGTTGTAGTGCTTGCAAGGCTTTAGTGATGTGCATTACCGAGAGGGCCCAGAGATACCTCTCCGACAATCGGAGTGACAAAACCTAATCTCGAAATACGCCAACCCAACATCTGCCTTTGGAGACACCTGTAGTACTCCTTTATAATCACCCAGTTACGTTGTGACGTTTGGTAGCACCCAAAGTGTTCCTCCGGTAAACGGGAGTTGCATAATCTCATAGTTACAGGAACATGTATATGTCATGGATGAAAGCAGTAGCAACATACTAAACGATCGTGTGCTAAGCTAATGGATTGGGTCATGTCAATCAGATCATTCTACTAATGATGTGACCTTGTTAATCAAATAACAACCTTTTGTTCATGGTTAGGAAACATAACCATCTTTGATTAACAAGCTAGTCTAGTAGAGGCATACTAGTGACATATTGTTTTGTCTATGCATTCACACATGTATCATGTTTCCGGTTAATACAATTCTAGCATGAATGATAAACATTTATCATGAAATAAGGAAATAAATAATAACTTTATTATTGCCTCTAGGGCATATTTCCTTCACCCGGACCCCTTGGCGGATTTCACCGCCCCGCAGGAGTGTGACGTCCTGAGGGCCCGGCACCGTTGGGACCCAGTGAAGAAGGTTTACGAGACAGCACCGGTCATTGCGGAGTTCAAGAGACTACTGGTAATTTTAGTTTCTGATCAATTCGACTACACACGTTAGTCATATTTGTAAACGATCCTTGTGCCTTTTGCAGAGAGAGCAGCACCGGATTGCGGCCGAAAGCGACTCGCCGTCTGAGGCATTGGCGAGGCCCAAGTGGGACACTCCATTCAACCGGGCGTTGAACATATTGAAACAACAACCGGTGGATACTCGACCGTCGTATGGACGCGTGCACGGTGTAGGAGACGGCGCCACGTGGAAGAAGTACTACCGTGAGACCACGGAGGAGAGAAAGGAAAGACGGAGGTTAACTGAAGAAAACATCGACAAGAAGGTTGAGATTGCGGTTGAGAAGAAATCATCTCAGATAGTCGCAACAGGGGTAGCTGCCGCAAAACAGGCGATTGCAGGATATATCTACTTCCTTGGTGAGGGGTGTTTTCACTTGGACAAGGCAAAATCCAGAAAAAAATGCAGAGGACTTTCCCCTTGCTGACTTCTTGGGGGCACCTGCTCCCGCACCGGCTCCTGTACCTGCTCCCGCACCTGCTCCCGCATTGGCTCCCGCACCGGCTCCCGCATCGGCTCCCGCACCGGACGTGCTCGGTGGTGCCTCCTCTTTGGCTGAGCTCGACGCCCTCAAGGTATCTGTCACACCGGCCCCCTTCAATATAAATGTATAATCTCCCGTTTTCGTTGCCTTTCGGATGTCTCACGTCGTAGACTTTTCTTTGCAGGCCGACGAAACACCGTGCACCATATTGTACACCATCGGCGAACAGAAGGTGGACGTGGGGAAGGCGACGATAATGGAGCCGAAGGAACCATTGTTCCACAGCCGGCCGATCCCCCGGAATGTCTTCAAGGTTTCCGTGGCCAGTGTCAAACCGGGCCACGAGAATTTGCCTCCT
Source organism: Aegilops speltoides (assembly GCA_021437245.1). Classification (NCBI taxonomy): domain Eukaryota; kingdom Viridiplantae; phylum Streptophyta; class Magnoliopsida; order Poales; family Poaceae; genus Aegilops; species Aegilops speltoides. Next base: position 573,400,337 of record CM038143.1, read on the forward strand.
CTAATACTAGTGGGGGATGACGGCGAGACCTCGTGGAGGCTTGGTGATTGTTGCAATGGGTGGGTCCTGTTGTGGCCTAAGAGTCTGCTTCGTCTGGAGGCGGCCGGGAGCACACCCACGAGCACGCAGCCTCAGGAAGGTATGAACATCAACACCCCACCTACCCAATTAGCGTTGGGTGTCGGGTTGGGTGATAGCGGACGGGGTAAGGAGGAGGCTCCATTAGTCGCTGATGACGTCGCCATGGATGAGGATGAGGATGACGATGGCGCTGAACAGTATGTCTATACTGGCGCCTCCTCAGGGTTTGAGCGTCATGAGTCGGTGCCTGAATTACCGTCTCAACGTATTATTGACGACCTTCCGGTAGTAAAAAAGTCTAGGAAGAGAGCGAGGAAAGGCAAAAAAGCTGATTCTATGATCCAGCCGCCTCAGCAGCCTCGACTTCAGGACCGTATAGATATCCCCGATGCGGATAAATGGCATATCCCCGGTCAACCAATCCTACCTGAAACAGCGCTACGGGCCAGATTCGGCGATCTAAGGAGACTTCATGACGATGTGCTGCGGGTAGAAAAAGGCCTCATCGCCTCGAAAGATCCAGGATACCCACTCTACGTGGTTAACGTTCCGCGGCAAATGTCGTACGTTGACAGCTTCCCCGCGGATAAGTTCTTCCTCCGATTCGATTACATATTCGACATGTTTCACGTGAAGAAGCTGGATTTTACGTTTGTCCGCCTTTATGCCTTGCACATGAACTACATCATTGGGGTTGAGCAGATACGTCATATCTGTGTCGCTGACTCGTACTACATGCACCAGGGCTTCTTGGGAGTATGTGCAGAGCACCGTGAACACGCGAGGGATTACATCGTCAGTTTCATGCTCGCCAATAAGGACAAGGAGGCGATTCTCGTGCCTTATCATCACGTGTAAGTCATCCGCGTTGCTATCCTTCTTCCTTCAATTTCAATAATTCATTTGCGGTGAAGGCTAATTAATTTGAGGTGTACTTATTTTGCGCAGCGGCGGGTGCGCCGTCCTCATCATCCTCTACCCCCGATTCTCCCACGCTCTTTACTTGGACTCGTCGAAGAACATTCACAAAAAGGATTACACCCACATCAAAGATGTTCTCGACAGTGCTATGTTTTACTACCAAGCAAGGGGTGGAGAGGTTAGGGACAAGAAGAGAAGGGGCGGCATGGCTGCCTTCAGCCATAAGACCGACTTCTGCTGCATCCAGCAACCGAACGATTCTCTTAATGATGGATTCTATGTCCTACACCACATGCTGGAGTACAGACGGGATCACCAGAACCTTCACATGTCACCTAGATCTGGCGATGCCCATATTCTGCAATGGGCAAAGGACATAGGAGATATCGAGGATCATCGACTTCGAGCTGAGTTCTATAACATCCAGCGCGAACTTGCCCAAATCATCATGAATGAGGTCGTCGGAAAAAATAGGGATGTTTTACGCAGAAGGACAAATGTCGCGGGAAGACATCCGAACATGGATAGCCTCTCAGCGTCTCGACATGAAGCCTTTCACTAAGCTCGAGGACTATCTCCCTGACATGGATGGATGGCACGACATGATGGAGTGATTCTCTATATATGACAATGTGTCCGTTTAGTCCATACTTTCTTTTATGACAAAACTTTGAGTTAGGCATGGTGAAACTTTATTTGTGATGTAATTAAACCGTCCTCCTCCTCGACTAGCGAAAATCACTCTAGTTAGGGCATTTTGGGTACGATGAACTTTGTTATTTATGCTTATGATATGTTGTTTCTATTTTTGCCAAGTCTGTCTCTTTCTGTTGCTCAACTATATATGTTGCATATCATCGACTCATGTGACGATGCAGCTGCATAGATCATAGATGGCGAAGAAGTGCTACGCCAGGAGTATATATACGACAAGTGGCTGGAGTGTCAGGCCCAGGTGTACCGATTTTCGGTTTCCGAGCGATAGGCAGTAGTTAGTTTAGGTTCATGCTAATGCGAGAGAGGGATACGAACTCATGTACTCAAAGTGATAGCTATTCTCGTGTATATCATTGTTTAGATGGATGATGATGTATTTGCAAGTAATCGAGACTTGTATCGCTATTTTCGAGATTGATGACGAGAGACCACTTTGTGTTGGATGATGATTATGATGATGACATGATTTGATGAGACTAATTGTATGTATATGCTATGATTACATTTGTATGTGGATGATATGCTAAAGATTATTGTATAAAGCCTATTCAAATACAAAACAAATAAAAAAAATATGCAGGAAAAAAACTAATAAAACTAGTAGTAGCGAGGGGGGTGGGAATTTAGCAGTAGCGCTGCCTTACCAGTAGCGCTTCCCTGTAAACAGCGCTGCAGATAATATCAGTAGCGCCCTTTTCTAAAGAGCGCTACAACTATTCATGTATAGCAGTAGCGTTGGTCAACAGGCGCTACTGCTATACGTTAGCTGTAGCGCCTTATTAGTAGCGCCGGTACCCGCGCTACTGAGAGGGCCAAAATCCGCGCTGCTGCTAGGCTTTTCCCTAGTAGTGTACCCCTCTGCCCACGACGACCACAAGCTCTAGATGGACTAGGGGCCACCGCGGACCCGCTCCGCCACGGCCGTATCCTCTATTAGATGCTCCAGTGAGTCGTCCGACACTCCAACGCATACCCAGTCCCCAGATGGAGCTCGAATTTGTCAAAAACCGGTCAAAAACAAGAAATTCCATTGCCACCGGAAAAATGTCTTACCGTCCGATTTTTTAATATGTTGAATTTAAATGACAGAATGATGTCAAATAGGCATTGTATGCACATCTATTACAACCAAGTTATTAGACTAGTCATAGGGCTCGCTAGGCATCATCCCGAGGTCGAAGGCTTGAGTCTCTGTTTTGCCAATATTTTTGCGTAATTCAAAATTATGAAAACAAATTGGTCGTGATGCGGTAGAACATAGTCGATATTGCGAGCTTGGCAATGTAATCAGGCGCGCTGGCCACTAGAATAGGAAGGAGTTCAAGTACAGAATGGGTTAAACTAAATATATTTCAATGCTAAATGTTTTTGAATTTTAAAATTCATTTGACAATTTCAGGTGAAAAAATTCAAAATTTCTCAGATTTTTCGAAAACCAGATATTCCGTCCCTGACGGAAAAAATTCGAATAAAAAAAACAGGTAAAAAGACATGAATTTATCTTCCACCCTTTGCATGAGATCTGAAGCCACAAAGCCACAAAAAAGGAAGAGCACATTGGTAATGTGTCAGAACCACGAACGCTTGAAAATGCAACCTTTCTTTTCATTAGTGGAAGTCTAGCGTTTCCAGCAGCATCGCTATATCCTCCAAGCAGAGTGAAAGCAGCAGCGGTGAAGGTGCTTGTCACAAGGAGAATTGCCACTAATGATTGTTAGAATATCTGTATGTATATACGCTGGAGTATAAACCGTATATACGCCATAGGGCTAGGCGTGCGCAAGTGTATCTTTCTATTGTAATCTAGTTGGTAGGTTGTTGTGATGATCTCTATCTTGTATAGCTAACTTGGAGATCAATCCACAACCTAACCAACTGATCCTGTAAACCCTAGCGGATGGCTCTATATAAACATGCAAGGCATACGCTTAAACCAATCTTCTTTACAATGATGTCTTGATTATTTATTTTGGAGCTAGTGTATTTTTGAGCACCAAGACACACTGAACAAAACTCATCAAATCCGAAAGAACAGATTTGTGACTTAGCAATGGTGCAACATACATACTCTGTATCATCTTGTGAGTTGTGAGTCACTGACTGACCAGAGACATGTGTTGGTTGGTTGTGTACAACAGGTGCAGGAGTTGAGCCCAAGGACGCAAGCCATACAACAAAGAAAGCAACAAGGTAGATAACACGTTTCCTGGGTATGCACACCCAGTTCGTGGCGGTGCCGATCCGTGGCATATGTCTCCTGGCAGGGACGCGTGCGTGTTAAATAGCAAACGAGATTACATCGAGGTTGGCAAGTTGTTGTGTTAGCTTGACCCCTCATTCAAGACTATACAAGATAAGGATCTCTAACCTACAACAACCTGCCCAAGTTACAACACGCATGCAAGATACACCCCTGTGACATATGTCACGTTATAACTACAACTATATCATTTAACATCCTCCCTCAATCTAAACGTGTCAAGGTTGAGATTGTTCTTGAAAGCTTGTAGTTGTCGAATCCGTAATGGTTTTGTGAAACCATCCGCCACTTGGTCTCCTGTTGGGATGAACCTGATCTCCAACAGTTTCTTAGCAACCCTCTCTTTGACAAAGTGAAAATCAATCTCTGTGTTTCGTCCTTGCATGGAACACTAGATTAGCTGAGAGATACGTTGCTCCAAGATTATCACATCATAGGCAAGAAGTACTTGACTTTCTTACTCCTAGCTCATCTAATAGAGTTTCCATCCACATTACCTCAGCTGTTGCATTTGTCAGAGATTTATATTCTGCTTCAGTACTAGAGCGAGAGATTGTTGCTTGTTTCTTTGCATTCCAGGATATAAGGTTAGAACCAAAGAAAACAGCAAATCCACTTGTAGACCTTCTGTCATCAGGACAACCTGCCCAATCTGCATCAAAAAAGGCACTAACAGTTGTTGAGGGTGATTTACATATTTTCAGTCCTGTACCAGCACTTCCTTGAATATATCTCAATATCCTTTTTACTGCTGTCCAATGAAGTGAAGTAGGAGAATGCAGAAATTGACAGACCTTGTTAAGAGAGAAGGATATACCAGGTCTTGTCAAAGTGAAATATTGTAGTGCACCCAGGACACTCCTATATTTAGTCCCTTCCTCTGGACTCAACAATTCTCCTTCATGCAATGATAATTTTTCTGTTGTGGATAAAGGTGTACTGGAGGGTTTACAGTCTCTCATACCTACACGCTTGAGTATATCCTTGGCATATTTTTCTTGAGTCAGCAGTATACCATCATGTGCCTGTTTTACTTCTATGCCAAGGAAATAATGTAATTCTCCCAAGTCCTTGAGAGCAAAATCACTCTTCAAGTTTTTAAGTAGAGCCGAGGTGGCTTGTGGAGAGGAACTAGCAACAATTATCTCATCTACATATATAAGCATATAAATGATCACCTTCTCATTTTTGAAGAAAACACAGAGAAGTATCTCCCCTTGATGGTCGGAAACCGAGTTGTTGAAGCTTTGTGCTTAGTCTTGAGTACCAAGCTCTGGGTGCCTGTTTCAGACCATAAAGTGCTTTGTCCAATTTACACACATGTTATGGTTTGGTGCCATCCACAAACCCAGGTGGTTGCTTCATGTACACCTCCTCCTCGAGAATACCATGTAAGAATGCATTCTATACATCCAATTGGCGAAGAGTCCATCCCCTGGAAACAACAATAGACAGAACAAGTCTAATAGTAGCTGCCTTAACTACTGGACTAAAAGTGTCTTCATAGTCAATTCCATAATGTTGTTTAAACCCCTTTGCTACTAGTCTAGCTTTGTATCTATCTATTGTACCATCAGAATTCCTCTTAATTTTGTATACCCACTTGCAATCTATAATGTTTCTACCTTGTTTAGGTGAGACTAGATGCCAAGTTGATTTTTCATAAGTGCATCATATTCTACCTCCATAGCTTTTTTCCAGTTTTTATCATCTAGTGCTTCAGCTAGATCACGAGGTTCACCAGTAGCAGCAAAGTTTACTACATTGAAATTTTTACCGTACCTGACCGTTCCATCTTTAGGAACCAGGGGTTTAAAAATGCCTCTTTGTGACCGTGTATTGGGTCGCTCCGGTTCAACAGCCACAGAAGATCCCAACGCTGCAGAAGATCCTGCAGCCAGTTCTGGACTCGATCGAGCCTGGGGATCCTCCTGGGGATCGGTCCTGTCGGGAACGCCAGCCCGAGATAGCGACATCAATCCAGTTGGCGAGGCAGAAACGCGTCCAGGTGACACACGCCTGGGATTCCGCGCCTCCTCATCATTCCGTGATGGCGACGCGTTGGACGCACCTGCACCAACCCGCGCACCCGACCGCGAGCCTGGCCGCGTGTCACCCGTGGATGGGCTGCCTGCACCAGGTGGGGTGGCTGCACCAGCCGGAGTGCGCGGTTCCGCCTCTGAGTCCGTGCGTGCGCCAGGGGCAGCAGCGCCGCCTGTTCTCTCGGGATCCACGTGCGTAGGCGAATCTGCCCTGCCACCAGATCTCTCGGGATCCGTGTGCGCAGGAGGATCTGCTCCGTGTTCCAAGCCAGACCAGTTTGGCTGCATCTGCTGCATAAAATCATAACCAAAACCAGTGTTTTCTGCTGCATTTTTTTCACTACGACTTCCTGCATCATCAGAACCATTAGTAGTACTATTAATCATTTGATCATCAACTATTTTCCCCCCTTGATCAGTAGGATTAAGTAGGTCAGGAGGAAGTAAAAGAATCTCAGACCTTAGGCGAGCACCGGCATTAGGATGAAGGGCCGCAAAAGGAAAAATGTTTTCATCAAACACCACATCCCTAGAGATGTATACACGCCCTGTAGAGATATCAAGGCACTTGTAGCCTTTGTGCAAGTTACTATAACCAAGAAAAGCACATTGCTTTGATCGAAATTGAAGTTTATGTGTGTTGTAGGGACGTAAATTGGGCCAACAAGCACACCTAAAAATTCTAAGAGAGGAGTAGTTGGGAGTTTCACCGAATAACCTAGTAAGGGGTGTTTCATGATTTATGACCTTACTTGGAACCCTATTGATCAAGTAGGTTGCAGCAAGGAAGGCCTCATCCCAAAACTTCAAGGGCATAGAGGATTGAGCAAGCAAGGAGAGGCCAACCTCAACAATGTGACAGTGTTTGCGCTCAGCTGACCCATTCTGCTGATGAGCATGAGGGCATGATACGTGGTGTGAGATACCAATTTTGGTAAAGAAGGAGTTCAACTTTTCGTACTCCCCTACCCAATCTATTTGAAGAGCAAGAATTTTTCGATCAAAAGGTCGTTCAACAAGGTTTTGGAAGTCATGGAATTTGTGAAAAACTTCAGATTTGTGCTTGATGAGATAGATCCATGTGAATTTACTAAAATCATTGATAAAACTCACATAGTATTTTTTTTCTGCCTACTGTTTCAACAGTAGGACCCCACACATCAGAAAGACAAGTTCCAAAGGAAATTTAGATTCACTCAAGGATTGAGAATAAGGTAACTGGTGACTTTTGCCCTTTTGGCAGGCATCTGACACATGCTTATTGCTATCATTATTGACACACGGGAGCTTATTCTCACTAAGAATCTTCCTAACAACAGTGGAAGAAGGGTGACCTAAATGTCTATGCCACCAATCTAGAGGTGGTTTGGTGACATTGAGCACATGCTTCTGGATGTTTCCCCCGGTGTGTTTGACAGGTTGGAGCCCTGTTCTACCCCTGCCTCGAAGTAGAATCTTCCTCGTTTCTAGATCCTTGATGAGAAAAAAATGAGGGTGAATTTCAACAATAGTATTATTGTCAAGAGCAAGTTTACTTGCAGAAATCAAATCTTTTGTTGCCTCCGGAACATGAAGAACATCTGTTAGATGGAGATTGCGATCTGGGTAGAAATAGTTGCATAACCAATATGATCAATGGACATACCTGATCCATTTGCAGTATGAATCTGATCATTGCCCGTGTACCTCTCCCGGACGGTCAGCTTCTCCAGATCGCTCGTAATATGGTCGGTTGCACCACTGTCCATGTACCAGTTGGTGTCAACTCCATACTGATGAGAAGCCATGTTGGCCGAGCGCTCCTCTCCTCCCTGATATGAAGAGTCGTAGCGCTTCCAGCACTTCCAAGCTAGGTGGCCAATTTTACCACAGATCTGGCATACCGGCTTGGCAGAGGAGTTCTTTTTGTAGTTCCCCCTGCCTCCCGAGTTGCCTCGACCACGGCCGTGGTCACCACCACGGCCACGATCACCACCACCGCCTGGTTTGTTGTTGAAGCTGCGACCACCGCTGTGATCACCGTTGCCGATGGCGTTGTCGTTCTTGTTGACGCCGCGCCCACGCGCCGCCGCATTTGCGAACGACTGAGAAGACCTGCCACGGAGATTTAGGCGAGTCTCAAAACTCAGGAGCTGTGAGGAAAGCTCTGATCTTGACAGGTTCGACCCTAGAGCACATGGCCGACACCACTGGATCGTACTCCTCATCCAGTCCAGCAAGGATGTGGGAGATCACCTCTTCCTCGTCCAAGGCCTTCCCTGAAGCAGTTAGTTCATCACACAGAGTTCGGACCTTACCAACATACTCTGTGATTGTGGAGTTGCCCTTCTGAAGATTGGCTAGAGCAATTCTGACGTTGACGGTCTGCGCCCTGGTGTGCGACGCAAGCATCCCTTGCACCGTGTTCCATAGCTCGGCCGCGGTGTGGGAGGTTGCCACTTGGACGGCCATCTCACGCGGTAGCGTGGTCAGCAGGTATGAGAAACCTGCTGATCCCGCGCGTACCACATACCGAACTCTGGGTTCGGCCCCTTCGTCTTGGTTTTGCCGTCATCGCCGATGACCTCAATGGTCGTGGGCGGAGGCGGCTGCTCGGTGTCGAGGAAGCTTGCCATTTGCGCTCCCCTGATGGCTGAGAGCACCGTGGCGCGCCATAAGGCCTCGTTCCCTCTCGTGAGCTTCTCGGTTGCGTTGTGTGTAAACGGAGACGAGGGGAAAGAATTTGCGGAGGAAGAGCTCACCATGGATGAACCCGAGGTAGGCTCTCATTACCATGAAAGAAAAGAGGTGAAGCGTATGCCGCCTGGCAGGGACGCGTGCATGTTAAATAGCAAAGATTACATCGAGGTTGGCAGGTTGTTGTGTTAGCTTGACCCCTCATCCAAGACTATACAAGATAAGGATCTCTTACCTACAACAACCTGCCCAAGTTACAACACGCACAAAAGATACACCCCCGTGACATATGTCACGTTACAACTACAACTATATCAGTTAACAGTTACTGCATCCGTCTCATAATGTAAGACGTGTTTTGATACTAGTATAGCGTCAAATACGTCTTACATTATGTGACGGAGGGAGTACAAGGGAATGGCAAGCACACAAAAGATCAAAAACCTAGTATGCAAACAAGAAACAACCGCAGACTGACGACAGTTCTTGTCGAAGGCCTCCGTTAGCATCCGGATGTCGTCTCTGACCAGCCCAGCAAGGGCTTCAGGGCTAATCACCTGCTGCTCATGGACAAAGCCAAAATCCGCCTCCTCAGGCTATGTTCGGTTGCTGTGGTTTCCTTCCACACGAGGAATCAACCCCTACAGGGATTGGGTGAATCCCCTCATGTCACCCACCCCCCGCCAAGACCCTCCTCGCAAATCCCTTGCTATGAAATTCAGTTTGGTTACTCCCTCCCGACATCTCCTCCCTCCTATCAGCCACGAAACCGAGAGAGAGAGCGTAAATGTTTTGGTAGAGATAGAGAGATGAGGTTTGTTTCCGCAGGGTGAGACGCGTGGGTTATATCCCGGCGGCTTCCACGTGATTTGGAAGGGATTTGGGAGGGGCGCCATCCACGCCGGGTCTAAGCGAAGGTTGTTATAAGCCAGACCGAGATTTGACCCCAGCCGGGGTGAAACCCATGATCACCCGCGGGGTTTGGGCCCGATCCCTGCGGGCGATGGGGCTAACCGAACATAGCCTCAAGAAGAACGGGATCAACCGGGCGACCCGTAGTGGATCTTCAGACATGTACAAGGCCCCGCTGCTGCATTGCTGCATCTTCACTGTCGCCATGTTTGTGGACGCCCAAGTTTTTTTTCTGCGCCGCTACTTGATCATGGTGAGATTAGATGGTGCCCTGACGTTGTTCTTCAGTTCTGCTTGTTGGGAGCGGCTGACTTGCTCAGTCTGTTGGATCGGTTGCTGAAGATAGTCTGCCTCTGTTTGCGAGTTTGCCTCCTATTTATATTGCTTAGTGTTGCGAGTTGTCCTTGGTCAAGCTTGCCGTTCAGAAGGGATGGCGATAAAAGTCAATTTATTGCTGCTACTGATGGATCGATGCTGCAATGCACGATGCTTATGCAAAAAAGAAAAAGAAAAAGCCATTGCAGTTGGTATCGCAGATGGCCTGAATCATCTCTTATGAGATGGAATCAATGCATCAAATTTGAGTGGAGCACAAGAGCACGAGTACAATCTTTTGGCCCAAGTTCAAAGCAAAGACATGAATGGTAGTACTATTGAATTCATGCTCCAGCCAGTTGCTTCAAAAGTTTGAACTGATGAAGAGAAGCGGACAATATATTTCAACACTTCGCCTCACGTCTAGGCTTATTTAGACCTTAGATGTGGACTTTATGTAGGCCGCATAATCTATTTTTAATACTGCGTTGGCAGGATCTTGAACTCAAGACCTCATCGCTCTGATATCATATTGAATTCATGCTCTAGCTAGTTGCTCCAACAGTCTAAACTGATGGAGAGAGACGAACAATTTATTTCAACAGGTACAATATTTCGTCCTAGTGAGTTAAAAAATACAAAACAAGTAGATGGCCAAGCAATGTTGATTACATAGAAATTGCAAGTACTGTCAGAAATCATAACCATAAGACATATTGATGAGGTCAAACCATGCTAAGAAGATCGGAATTGATAGTTTTACCCAACTTAAAACTGAACCTCAAGACAGGCCATTCACCCAGCAGCTTCGTGAGAATGGGCAACAAAGCAACCATAATGCAAACTGCATGAGCCAGCCAGTGGATGCGTGTAGCAAGCACCGTGTATAAACCAATTGAAAAGGGCGTAGTTGTTGCAACGTATGCAAACCACATGATCTTCTTAGTAACGGATCTGTAATAAATCAGGAATTCGTAATCCCTCCACCTTGCTATGATGCATATGAAGACCATAGCAAATGAGGAGCACATGGCCAAGATGCTAGAGATTAAGAATGCCTGAAACGCAAACTTCTTAGACATGATGGGAAGTCCCTCGCTTCCAGCATCATTGTTGTATCCTCCATATAGTTACATTGATATTATTTGCTTCTACTTCTTTCCAGTATCTTCTAGATATTAAAGTCTCTTCATTTTGTATGCTTCATTAGGCTTGAAATAATCATATAGAAGCAAAAACATAAACATGCAACATCCTAAATCTACATACAATAAAATTTAGGATGACTGAGAGTTACTGACAAGGCACAACCACCGTCCACATTTTCACACTTTTTTGCCAGCTCCTGTTTTTCACATGTCAGCTACACTACCATAATTCACACACACACACACAAAACAAAAATATTTCACCATCAGTTTTTTTCCAGCTAGCCAGTTACACAACCCTAGAAAAGCGGGAACTCATTTACACTACCCTACAAAAATTTACTCCCTTAGCCCCGAAGCGAGAAATATAGGTGTGTGTTACTGCAAGTACACTAATAATCGTGTACCTACAATGCACAATACATTAGATAAGATGTTAATTGCATTGCATGTTAATATTAGGAACGATATTGGTTGCATGCTGAAATTAGGTACGGTAGGATATATATAAATACCGCTTCATATTAGATAAGATATTAATTGAATTGCCTGTATTGATTGGGCATTGATATTCAGTGGATATAACTACACAATTAGTGTTGAAGTCTATATTAGGTATGATATTAATTGCATATTAAACATTTTTAGCGATATACTTCAAAGCTACATAAACCACTGGATAGACATGTTCTAATTAATGAGATATGTTGGATGTTCGTAACTCACCCTTTATATATTCGTATAGATATAGATAACAACCCTCATCCTTCCTCTACATTCATCCATCATAGAATCCATCTTGAAGGTGTTAATCTATCATAGAACAAACTTACTTTTTCACAAGAAATCAAATGGATCGGGTCATGAAGGTCTTTTTTGTCATCGCCCTGCTTCTTGTGGCCACAGGTATATATGCTAATACTTATGATAATTGGCGATATTGGTACATTTATACATGTGAGATGACTGATCTTCTTTACTAATTAACCCATGTAGAGGACCAGGGAGCAGTGCAAGTAGCTTCGGCAAAAGAGTGTAAGCCACCGACCCACCAGTTTGGCGGGTTGTGCACGAATGACAACAATTGTTTACGTAATTGCCTGGCCGATGGTTTTACCAAAGGAGTGTGCCAGGGTTTCAACGGAGGCATATGTTTGTGCACCAGGGACTGCTAGATGTCCCTATTTTCTTCTGATATACAGTCTGTGTAATAATAACTGAATAATACTATATCCGCATCAATGTAATTTATGATGCATCCTCCAAAGTACATGAATTGGTACAAGTAAACAACAACATCTGGGTCCCCTCTGGAGCTATCCACGAAAGAAAATTGCACAGATGCATTGAGCCATGAAAGAGAGTAGCGCCGAGGGAACGCAGAAAAAAGATAATGCTTAGAAAACAAGTCAGTACACCACATAATCCGAAAAAGCTTCACTGGGAACTAATTCAAATTGGGTAATCCAACACTTGAGAATTGGGCCTGCTATGAATTTCCATGTTGAAACAAATACTCCTCCCATTCCTAAATATAAGGCTTTTTAGAGATTTCAAAACGGACTACATACATAGCAAAGTGAGTGAATCTACAATCTAAAATAGATCTATTTACATCCGTATATAGTTCATGCTAAATTCTCGAAAAGGTGTTATACTTAGAAATGGAGGGAGTATAAGCTTAAAAATTGTAGAGGTTGTGCTGCACGCCAGTGGATCTAGCAAGCGTTGGTCATTGTATAACTACGCCAGACATTAACATCCACTGCCACAGTAGATACAAATATTCTTTAAATGTCAAACAATATTTCGAATATGTGAAGAAATTTTAAAATCTCAAACAATATCGAAAAGCGCTAACATTTTTTTTAAACACGAACAAATTTTTGCTGCACGAATATATTGTTGGAGTCAGGTAATCCTTGTTCCTGAACAAGTGCAGCGGTACACGAGCGCTTATATACAATATACATACATTACATACAGCTCTATTATTGTGGAAAAGATTGCTTCCACCCTTCATTCTGTTCTGAAATTATAAATAAATATTACCCATGGGGAGTTGTTATCATGCAAACGCCTCTATCTCCACGTTTTTGCTCCAAATTAAAGGAAAGCCTACAATCTCTGAAGCTTGGCGTTTTTCAGACAGGAAAGGAGCTCTCGTTTTGCATTGGAGAAGAAGGAAAACAGGGCGACTTACAGGGGAATGCCACCGTCGATGCTTCTTGACATTAACCTTCCATAAAAGACCTCCTTTATCATCCTGATGCCGTCCCTGACCAGCGCCAGCCCAGCAAGGACATAGCTTAATCTCAGCTGTCACCGCGCTTGGGGATGCCTTTGGGAAGGCAAGGAAGAAGGCGAAGGTGGTGGCTGGGCCAGCAGGTGCAGTTGCGGACTCACCAGCGGCTCAGTTTAGCGTGTCATTGTTCTCCGATGTTAGGTCATCTTCCGCTCCTGTGGTGTTGGTTTCTTTGTTACACCGTTGTTTTGGTCATGGTGAGATGGTGCCTGATGTTCAGTTCTGCTTGCCGTGCTTGTTGGGAGCCCCTAGCTTGCTCATTCTGTTTGCCCAACACAGTCTCCCTCTGTTTGCTGATCACTGCTAGCTGTGAGTTAACCTTGCCATTTTCAAATGGATGTTTGTGAGAAATACCATTTTATTGCCGCTGCAGCTGGATTGATGCTGCAATGCTTATCGCAAAAAAAAAGAAAAAAGAAAAGGCCATTGTCATTGCGGATGGCGTGATTCATCTCTAGAGACTAGAGAGATGCATAAAATTCTACTGGAATACAAGAATAACAGTACAATATGTTGTCCCAAGTTTGAAACAAATGCAATAATGGTAGTACAACATTTCGTCCCGATGAGTTAACAAATACAGAACGAGTAGCCAGCCAGACAATGTTGATTACACATAAATTACAGAGCACTATCAGAAATAAGAACCATATAGAAGACCGAATTGTTGAGATCACACCGTGCTAAGGAGGTCGGAGTTGAAAGTTTTACCCAGTCGAAACCTGAGCTTCAAAACCGGCCATTCGCCTAGCAGCTTAGTGAGAATGGGCAACAAAGCCACCATGATGCAAATTGCAATTGCCAGCCAGTGTACACGTGGAGCAAGCACTGTGTATAAACCAGTTGAAAAGGCCGTAGTAGTAGCCACGTATGCAAACCACATGATCTTCTTAGTGACGGATCTGTAATAAATCAAGAACTCGTAATCCCCCCACCTTGCTATGATGCATATGAAGGCTACAGCAAAAGAGGAGCACATTGCTAAGACGTCGGAGATCAAGAAAGCCTGAAACGCAAACTTCTTTGACATGATAGGAAGGCCCTCGCTTCCGGCATCATTACTGTATCCTCCAGGCAGGGTGAAGGCAGCGGCGAAGGTTATTGTCGCAATGAGAATCGCCACTAACGAAGTGTTGCTTGTGTATGTCTGAGTTAGTGATTTCACTTCCTTCCTTGATGCATTGGCCATCGATCCTTTGGTACGCGTGTTAAGATTATGAAGAGAATTGGCATCTCTAGGATTAGCTCTCAGCATAAGCATATTCACTTCATTCTGCATAAATTCAATGGAAGTTACAAATGGAGATGACGGTGTAATAATAAAGCTTTGCCATTCTATTACTTGGGTAGTATTGAGAAAATGGACATGGTGTATTGGATCCCGAGCTCACATGCTCCCGCATGAATAGTAAAATCCAAAAAAAATTGTAAAGCAATTAAAAAAACAAAAAAAAATAGGTTGGGCTTCTAGAATAGGTTTGGGAGGGAGCAGATTATTTCCACATCCAGCCAAAAGTCGAGAACTGGCCGTAGGTGCTCTACATACTTATTGGTAATATACGTACCCAGTTTAAAGTCTTGGCATGATCGACAGCCGAGGCGGAAGCTAATTCCCAAGCTGGTGGCCGACCCTTGTTATCGAGCACTGATGTGTCTATATCTTGGTGAGACAGCAAAGCATCAACCATTTTAGGATTGCACTTCTGTACTGCGATATGCAGAGCAGTTTTCCCGTGCACATCTTGCATGTTGATGAGTTTGCGAAGTTGTGGGGTCCTCATTATGAATTCAGTGAACTCCACCCGATCACGCCACACAGCTGTATGAAGGGATGTCCAACATGGAGCTTGAGTTGCACGGTAAGGAGCATCAGGACAGTGGTGAAGAAGCAGTTTAGCAACATCGACATGACCTCCAAATGCAGCTAGAGAAAGCATAGGCCCACCGTCACGTCTCACCTCATACCCTAAAGAGGAATCATGTTCCAGCAATACTCGTACCACGCCCATCTGGTTACTATATAGAGCTGCACTCAGTGGAGTATTCCCACTCTTGTCATGTTCTCTAGCCAGCCGAGGACGTGTTTCTATAATTCTTTTAGCCAAACCTGAAAACAGATCAATACATGAACGATGGTAATTAATTAAGCAAAGCCATGACCATAATCCTTGCAAGACCATAACGGTATATCAGAATAAATAATACTAGAGCATCAACAATATATTAGAATAAATCGGCTATAAATCGGCTACATAAAAAGCTTTTCAGTCCAGTTTTAAATTAATAAATCATCAAAACACCATGAGTGAACAATATATCAACATCTAGCTGTACCGTTGAGCTGAGCAGGCAACCATGCGTGCTAAAAAACCACATGTGCGGTTGTATAGGGGCATCAATGAGCAATCCCAAATCTGGAAAATATAGACCATGCATACACTGGTTCTCACCTGCGTTCCCATTCATCACAGCAGCCATCAGTGTGTTGTTGCCGTTTGGGCCCGTATGAGCAGAGCCAGGAATTTCAAGCAATTTCTCTGAAATATCAGTAAAATCCCTCTTCGCCGCGATATACATCGGCGACTCATTCATTCTGTTCACATATGTCGACAGAGCAGGCTCTGCTTCTATGAGCTTCAGCGCAAGCTCCCTGTGGCCGCTGCGAATGGCATGGTGCAGCGCATTGCAGCCATCAATGTCCTGCCTCAAGATTGTCTCACTCGATCGCCGTTCCTGGTAGCATCCAAGGAGAACGGAAGCCAGGGAGACGCAGCCACTTTTCACTGCTGTGACAAGTGGCGTCTCTCCATCCAAGTTTACTGCGGCGAGGAGAGACTCCTCCAGAGCCACCACATCCGTGCAGAATGCCTGGTGGCCATGGATGGTGGATATGTGAAGGCAGGTGTTCCCAGCTGGAGTTGTTCCAAGAAGAATGCTTGGATCTCGCGAGGCCATCTCCTTCATTGACCTGGAATCACCGGATGTGGCCGCTGTCAAGAGCCGCTGGTCCATCTTTGGACTTTGGCGATGCCGATCAACTAGATGTCTTTTTTTTTTTTTAAGTTGAACTAGCTATTGGTGGTGTATCGATCGGCCGCTTGCTGTTTCTGCATGCATGCGGAAAACAAAATCAATAGTTACAGTTTAACACTTCCAATTAGTGTATCCCAAATATCTACAAAAATATTGTATCCCGAATTGGTCGTAATAAAGTGCTACTTGCAATTCTGGTTAATCACCAAAGTGGTCTCTATATTTTTTAAAAAAGAGCAGTCGGGTGCACGTAGCTCCTGCTTGTATAGGGTCTACTCACTTTAGTTCTTTTGTACGCAACTTTTTCCTACATTTCTGCAAGAGGTTGTTGTCAAGACACGAGCCCGTGACCTCACAAGGCAACATCTTTAAAAGCAATCTTTAATTTAAGTTAATTAAATTAAGGCAGGCAAAGTTTAGGGAACCTGATGGCCAGCACCGAGGATATTATACTACTGCCCGGCTGCAAAGATTAGAGAGGCCAGAAGATTAGTAGGGGACTTAACATTAGAGTACCTTATCCCTGCAATGTTTCTCCACGGAGAAGGGCTAGGAGCCGCGTTGGCCTCACCGACGCTTTGCCAGTGCTATTGCCTACATATTTGGGGCAGAAATTGAGTCTCCAAGTTTTTAAAAGGGTTCATTGATCAAGCTTTGACAATTGAAAATATTTTGATGATTTATGAGATGGACACCGAGCATGTTTTAAGTCCTGATAAGTGCTTGATAATGTTTGGACAAAATTGTAGTTTGGAGAATCAAGTATCCACCATGGTAATTTAAAAAATTACGGCTGATGAATTTGAGGATAAATATCTTGGATTATGGTGCCAAAAGGTTGAATAAAGGCGGGAAAGTTTCAGACGATCAAACATAAGGGGCTGAAAGGCTCTTGGACTGGATTAAAAAGTATGCCTCTTGTGGGGCGAAGGAAAATTTGAGTAAGTTAGTTATTCTAATTTTTGGCTTCACTATGTGACGAGTTATCTCAGCTTATCTAGAATTTTTGGTGGGGTCATGAGGATGACAGAACGAAACTTATTAGCTGGCTTGTTACAAAATGACTAAGCCAAAAGGTAATGTAGAAAACAAAACAAAAACAAAACAAAAAAAAAAGGTATGGGATTCCATGACCTCATGTTACTTATACAAGCTCCGGGATGTAGCGTTCGGTGGCGGTGAGTGTTGGCCGGGGTGAAAACCTGCTCTATCTTCGGACGGACCAGCGACGGCGAAGCTCGTTCCCTTCTTGAAGGCGTCGTCGCGGCTCTCACCGCCCGTCGTGCGGCTCCAGGGGAAACTCTGATCCTCGGATCGGGCGATGGCGCCACTCCTGTGTCGTATCCTTCCTGGAGGCGCCGCCTTGAAGTCCACGGTTCGTTGTATACGGGTTCATCTCTTCGTGGTATGTGCTAGGGGTGGTGTTGCTGCGCTCAGCGCTTTTGTATCCTGCCTTGGGTGTGTGTGGTGTTATTCCCATGGAGATATTCTTACACTGGTTTTTTCGCAGTTTATGTCTGTGACTTGGCAATGTATTATGCACAAACAGGAGTTTCTTACGGAAGGGGTCATTTGGAGGGTGGTTGATGACTCTAATATTAACATTTGCAAATATAATTGGCTGTCGAGGAGTTCAGGCCTAAATTTTCAGCGAAAAAGCAACATAATAGACTGAAGTGGTGTCTTATTTGTTCATGAGTTGATTGACAAATCGGGATGAGAATTTGATTAGCCACGTTTTTATCCACATGATGCAGAGGAGATTCTTAAGGTGTGAGTCCAGTCTATGGGGAATGAAGATTTTATTGCATGGCACTATGAAAAGAACAGAATGTTTTTAGTTCAACTTAGTGTACAAATATGATGGTTAAGTTGCGCATCAAGGTCGTCTATGTATCTTGACGAGAGGGTCAAGTTCAAGTATGCAGGGGTGGTAAACCAGTGAAGGTGAGTCTCATCAATGAAGAAGAGGGCGGCAGTGGCGGCTCGGGGGAGCGGCGGCGGCGACGACCGAGGAGGGAATCGAAGTTAGGGAGAGAATCGGCGGCAGCATGTCCGACAGAGCAGTACGGATCGAACATAGTTACTAGCGATCAGGAGCACTACTAGAGATCAAGCGGCTGCTCTACGAGCGATCGGGAGCAGTAGTGGGCGAGCGGGGCGAACTGCTAGCGGGCGAGCGGGGCGAACTGCTAGCGGGCAAGCGGGGTTAGTGACCAGCAACAGCAGGACGGCTTGGAGTAAGCGGCAGCGGCGGCGCCGTTGAATCAGGTTAGGCTGATACCATGTAGAAACACAATAGAACGCAACACTCCCACGAGCAGCGGTGGCGCGATTCGGGGGATCAAACGCCATCGGTACGGTGGCCGCTTGCGGGATCCTATGCTGGCCTCACCGTGAGGCCCGTGACCATGCTCCTCACGTGCTCGTGGCTACCTGCTCGCTCATTCATACTGCACACCGATCAAACCCTAGCCGTGGCTGCCCCTGTGGCGGTCGGTCTTCATGATCTCCACCGGACGGCGCATCATCCGTACCTAGGATTTGTCCGTCATTCATGACGACCTATTATCCTAAAGAGTCTTTTTCTCGTTACTTTGATCCGGGTTTTCTCCGTCCGACCGGTCGCGTTGATCGGTGTTTTTTTTTTAATGTTTTTCGATCTAAAATCGTTTGTGTCACCCGTCGCCGTCTCACATCCACAACGCATGTTTGCTTCATTGACAACTTCATCATGTTCGGCTGGATGGTGCCTCGGGCCACAGCTCTCTTGCAAGCGCGCTAATCCGGCGGCCGACAGGGACGCGATTCCAGCGGCCACTCACGTGCCACTGGTCCCTGCTCACACACGTTGCTTTCACTACGTGTGTGGCTGCACGCGTGTGCCTAGCGGTGTGTTGTGGCTGCTCATGCGTGGACACGGCTGTCGGCCTCTTGTGCAAAGCGTGTCCCCGACCGGTTGCACGCGTCGCGCAATGCATCGCGCGGGCACATGCATGCTTGTGTAGTTGTGTCCTTGTTTTTTCAATTAGTCCGGGGATGCGCTCCACCGGTGTGTGTGTGCGCATGCAATGCATATTGTCCACGTACTGTCCGTCCATGTGTGCTTACTTTTCTTTGGCTTCCAGAACTCAACTCAACCGAGCTGAAATATGCGTGCATTGTACTTTCACCATTGAACTGAACGGAGGTTTTCGCTCTATTATCCATCCACTTGGATGAAAAAGACCCATGGTGAATTTCGGGCTTGGCACCGCTCAATTTCTGTTGGTCGTCGGGATGTGTTCCTGCCGCTGTTGGGCCAATCGTTGTCTGGCGTTCTGTTTCTGCCGCTGTTGGCCCAATTGTTCTGTCGCTTTCTGTTGTCCATCGGGCTGCGTGCGTGCCGCTGTTGGCCCAGTCGGCGTTCTTTGGTTACGCGGTGGCCTGTTTACTTCTGGGAGAGCGGTGCCGCCTCCGTTGTTCCATCTAGATGATGCTGGCGCTGCCGCTTTCAACGTTGGTTTGGGAGCCTGCTACCCCTTCTGATCGGTGCTGCTTCTCTCGCGTTTTCTGGAGATCTTCCCTTTACTATTGTACTAGTTCCTTCTGTGTGGTGCAAGGCTATAAATAGGTTGCTTCCCTTCCTTCTCTGTGGCCATCTCTCGTGTTTGCATCTCATCAAGGCACCACCGAGAAATTCAGAAACCATGGAGGAACTACAACGGTGCTCTCCCCTTCTCTGGGCTCTTCCCCACGCTGCACCTCCAAACTACCACTAGGGGGCTTTGCCAGAGGGGAGCTGCGTCCAGAAACCATCGCTGCTACTCTGCCGAGCGAGCAAGTGCATCACCGTCATCGCTACCATGTTGTTGTCGACACGGCCACCGCGGGGATGGCGAGGTGTTCAACACGGTCCCCTGGGCATGAGGGCGAGGTGGTTTCATACATGCGCATCAGAGGCGTCGGTGGTCGGTGGCAACATGTAGACCACGTACCGACCTGGAGGCGTCAGTGGCAGTGCGTGAGATCGGCCACCTGCTTGGGTTCGGCAACTTCTAGGTGGAGGCGCCATCGTGTAACCACGCATGGCGGGCTCGACCTGGACGCTATCACAATGCGCAGGAAGAATTGGAGCTGGCCAACAATGACGCCGTCAGATTGGATCAAGAACAAAGGAATAGAAGGTTTGTTTTGTTTCCTGTTCTCGTGGCTTTTTTCATGTGATTTCACAAGTGTTGGGCGCTGCCATGTTGGTGTATTTTTGTTTAGACGGTTGCTGCTGATCGTGTAGGTTCTGATGCTTACAGGGAGTACGCTCATGAAGGAGGAGGTGCATGGAGGAAGATGAAGAAGTAGGCGGGTGTGCGCGCGGGTACGGATGTGGGCAGGAGTGCACATGATCAGCTGCACCCGGCTGTGGGCAGCCCAAGCTTCAAGGGCATCTCGCCGGCGACGAGCAAGGAGAAGACAGACAACGGCACCACGGCCGTGCGCTCCTTGGCATCGAGCAGCTTGGCTAGCATAGCTGTGGCGGCTGCACTCGCACTAGCTAGCTAGCGTTGTCCTGGTAGTTTATCAATAGATTGATGGCCACTTCTTAAAAAAAGAACTTTCTTAGTAGCCTGTGATTTTTCGACTGATGGTCATGCTCAGGTTCAGTGATATGTTTACGAATCACAGGAGTAGGAGCAATGTGTGCAGGGTAAGTTGAGCGACTTCTTTGTTCCCTTCCTTTAAAAACGTTCAGTTTTATGTTGTTAGTTGATTCAAGGGCTTACTTTTTGAAGTGTCTATGCAAATGGTGATCCATCGAAGTTGATATGTTGAATCTGTTAGCTTCCTTCCCTTTTTCTCAGCCGTTTTCTCTTTGATGATTTGTATATGAACTTGATTTTTTTGTCCTCCAGAATCTGATGCGAGCCTTGTCCTTTTGTGCTTAAATCCATGGAGGTTCGGAAGTTAGCCCAAGAAAATAAAGTTGTGTTAGTGTCGCTGTCGCTCAACATAGTACAGTAGCCGCTCTGGTTTATTCCAGCTACTCATATGCACATGTTAAGTGATTTCCCTTGATAAATGTATATGTAATTTTTGCCCTATCCAAAATATTCCTGGATGTTCTCTTTTACACTCTCTATTTTCTCCCTAATACTTGCCTTCTATACTCATCGCCACTAAAGATCGGAAGCAAGAGTCCATGAGAGGCTAGGGCCGGCTACCGCATCACCAAAATCCTTAGTCATGCATAGTAGTTGGATCATCCTAATTTCTGAAGAAGATCCTGACTCAACTCATGCTTCGTAGTTGGATCACTCTTTTTTTTTCAAAATGGATAGTTGGATCACTCTAACTGCTAAAGAAGACGGATTAAAAGGGTTTGGTCTGCATGATAGAGCTCGGCTATTGAAGAATTCGTAACCAAGCCAGATAAATTAATCATGAAAATTTGGATAGGGGAAAATTACAAATTTATATAATTGTGAAAAGCCATTGTTACTATTCTGACATCCTGATCATCTACATTTTCGCCAGAAGGTTAAGAGGATGGAAGTATTCATTTCTGTAGTATGTTTCTTAGTTTTGTTTATTTTAGATGCATCATTCTTTTGCACATCAGCTTAACTAAAAGTTAGAACTTTAGTTTTCTTTCAAAAAAAAAACATAATCGGCCTTAGGGTTGACTGAATGTTAGAACTTCACTTTTATCTGAAAAAAGTACATAATCAGCATTAGGGTTCAGGGAACTGCTTTGTTTTTCTAGAACCAGACCAACACTGCTTTTAACAAGTTTCAGAGTCTGGCATGTAAAGTTTTATGTACTGTACATTAGATCTGAATTATTTGACAAGAAGAAAGTCCATGAGAAACAAATATCATGCAAAAGCTCTTCATTTGTGTTTTTTTACCCAGATAGAAACCTGTCCAAGTCTGTTTTCTTTAGGCCTTTCAGTGCCATTATTAAGAACATCACAACTATAAGCTTCTGCTTTTACACAAGCCTTTCCTCCTGTATTCACTAAAGCATAGAATGATATATTTTTTATAATTAATTCAGATTATCTAGATGTGCCAAAGAAGTGATATGCTTTTTTTTCCAGCAAAAAACGGACCAATCGGGTGCTGCCATGCCAATTAGTGGTGCAGGTACGATTCTGGGTGTGCCTACCGATTATTGGTGGTTGTGTTGGACATTCCTTTTGCCTTGCCTGCAATCCGCTTTTGTAGAGCGGCGGGGTTGCATGCAGATCCCAAGTTTTGTGCCATGCAGATCACGATTTTGACTACGTGCATGTCTTTCCTTTCTTATTCTTTTTTCTTTGATTTGCTTCGATCTGCTCGGGCGGTTGTAGCGTTGGTTGATTGAGTTGTTGACACATGATTTATCCGGTCTAACGTGTCGTTTTGATCTTCCATGCGGGGTGTTCTGGAGTGGCAAAGCATAGGGAGAACGATTCAGTGCAGTTGGCGCACAACAACGATGAACTCCCCCATGGGTACACGTGCAACTAGCGTTCGTGACATGAGTTTGGTAAATTAGCTTGCAAATCATCAGTATAGTAGGATCACGTAGCAACCAGTTAGATCAGTTCGTCATTCTGCTTCTTTTTTTTTGCGGGGAAGTCTGCTTCTGATTAGTACATGGCAACTTTATGCACGACGCTGTCGCCGGCAAGGAGCACGTGAGACGATGCATCCCCATGCGCTGCAAGCTATGGCTCGCGACTCCATGGTCGAAGCAAGCTATCGCCCACAACGTGTAAAAACACAAAGCTATGTTCTCCAATGACCGACAAACCTAATTATACATCAACGATTCTCGAACGCTCAAGCAAAGAAATGATATCCAAATTAGCAACCAATCAAACAGTCAAAAAAGTTGGTGGTTCAAGGTGTATGGAGCAATTCCAGTCAAAACTCATTATTTTCAAGATTTATATTCTAACTCATCTTTCACCAATTCTGTATACTTGCTAAACAGTATGATTTAACCCCTTTCTCATATTTGTTGTATGTGGGCACCAAGACTAAACAATATGGGTCTACCCCTTCTCATATTTACCCTCTTCTCATGTTTGTTGTATGCAGGCATCAAGTTGCGGTGAATTTGGATGACACACTATTAACTTACATAATAAGATTCTTAAGGGTGAAAAAAGGTCACTAGCTATGTTTCTCTGTGTTGTATATTTGTTTTTTCTCTAAATGTTATAAGATAATGACCAGCCTAAAAGCTCATTGAGGAAGGAAGTTATCATCGTAGCATACCCTTTGTTTTATAGAATGGCATGATGTGAATAAATGAAACTTATTAAAGATGTATTAACGTGTATTTCTCTGTTTAGCAACATGCAACATGCATGATGCTAATAATATATCTCTTCATAGTTCATCTTCCTACGTTGGGTGTTCTCTTATTTAAACCAATAACATTTGTTGTAAATAGTAAACATATTTCATATGGATACATCGAACCAAGGGCGCGGCGTGCCGCCGCGCGGGCTATGCTAGTTGTTACTGATATATTGGCATTTTCATTGCCTCCACATAGCTTTGTTGGGTTCGGGGCCGGGTTCAGCTCCATTATGTTGGGTCCGGTTCGGGTGTGTGAACCATTATAAATTTTCAACCAAAAATATTTTATTAACATAAAGAAGTGAAGTGATGAAAGCCAGCAGGAGGACGAATAGTAGACTCTCTTCTTCTAGAATCACCGGGCGTCAATCGTACGGTCAGCCAGTACAAACTTGATCCCTACCATATTGTCCACCCCGTTAGCTTAAAACCCTACCATACCATGGTTCTGTGCCATGGCAGCTGATTTGCCGTTCGGCCGACCACGACCTGTCTTATCCGCGCCGTTCGGCCGACCTGATCTCAGTCGTTTGCGCGTCTCTTCGCAAGTCCTTTAAGAATGCCCCCGACTACAACACGCCTCACCGATCGAGCAACGTGTTACCGTTGCCTCGCTTTGTCAGGTCCATGGTTCTCCATGTGGATGCACCGACCCGCATGTTGTCGTTGCTTTGCCCCTTCGGACCGTGGTGCCGCGGCCCGTAATCCACCGCCGCACTGAGGCCACCCGCTTCAGGCTGTTTCTGTGGCTGCACCGACCCTCGTGTTGCCGCTGCGTCACCATATCTGGCCGTAACGAGCATGGCATGCGATCTCTACCGCCGCCTTGAGGCCTTCCCTGTCGTCGCCTGGACCCGCGCATTGGCGCTGCATCACCCTTCCGGGTCATAGCACCGCAGCACATGGTCCACTTCACCGTCCACACGTGTCGACTTCTGTGTGGTATGCGCCACGCCACCTTCCTAGATGCGGAAACGCCATCATCCACGCCGGTCTTTGTCACGTTGTCGGGTTCTTCCTCGCCTACTTCGAGCACCGCCATCGCGCTCCTAACCTAGCCGCCACCGCTGCCTCCTCAGGGCGTTGCCGACGCTCTTCTTTTGGGTCCACACGACTACCTCGATGCCAGCCACTCTGACTCGACATCAACCACGGCGTCCCTCGCACGGCTGCCTCGACCATGGCTACACCACACTACGCTCTTGGCTACCTCAACATCGGCACAAAAAGGCACCTTTGCTTGAGCAACCACGTCGGTTTCCACTCCAGCCACAACATCCGAGATGCCTCGACCGTTACGACTGTGGGGGATGTCCGTCGGCTTACCTTCGAATTATTCTTTGGTCTTACCGTCTGCGTCGCTACCGTTGTGACTGAGGGGAGATGTTGAGTATCGTAATTATTAATTAGGAAACATAGGATATACTAGGATTTGTTTTGGCTTGTCTTGTACTCCATGATGATGATCATGTAGTAATATATATATGCCCACGGGGCTCAAGCAATACATCATTGATTCCACCAATCTCTTCCTATTCCCTTCTACATGTACCATAAGCTAAACTTAAGAAGCTTCTTTTTCGCGATATCCAAACTTAAGAAATTGTGTTTTAGCTTTTCCCTCAACTCACAATACTTGAGATATACAATTAATAGTATTTTCCTTGCGATCGACAAAGAAGAAGGCAAGTTATGACTTCATTTAGATATTGGGGTTCTTAGGAAGAGGTTCTAGTACAATGCCACTCATTGCGATGCCACCATTCTAAAAATTTGATGAAAGTGGCACAAAATGAAATGCATATTCAGCAATCCCATGAAGGAAAAAAAGAAGGCAAATTATGTTATGGCTTGTGACTACTGGTAATAGCAAATTTAAATTCTATCTGCACCATCCAAACCGTTTCATGTATGGATTGAAATATCTGTTTTTGTATGGTGCAACCGAGCACCATGTGTCAATGTTGACACGGTAACTGGTTCACCCGAAAATTTGAGCATGTATTGTCAATTGCCCCTGCTAAATGTGTTAAGAGTTGGAATTCTACTAAAAAAAACTTTAATCGAGTGGAAGCCTAATTAGACATTGCTGAGCAAAGAAATTTTACAATACCTGGTCGATCAGCCGTTGAAATTCACTGATGGCGAGAGATCCATCCTTCTTCTTTGAAGTGGCAACCACTCCAAAATAGGCCAAATAATTGTGTGAAGAGACAATTAACTGTGGTGGAACAACATGTGTCAATCAAGGCATGCGGGTACCGTGGATCAACAAGAGTTACTTGCAGGATTGTCTCTTGTATATAGGGCGCAGCGATGCAGCAAGCCAGGGTGCGAAGGAAAAGAATACATATAATATATACAATTGGCTAAAAGCAAAAGCTACATTGTAGCACTGAACGAGAATGAAGAAATGTATCGTACGAATCTATTCAAATAATATAAAGGGATAGGTTGCTTCCTATGTGGGAAACGGTAAGGTTGCATACTTGTATTGCCAAGGTATCCACTAATTAAACTGAATCCCACAAACCTACCAACTAATCCTTCAGGGACGATTCTTTGATATATTAGTTGTTAATTCTGAGCTCCCTAAAAAACAGTAGTTAATTCTAGGCTAGGGGAAGGTGGTGGTTAACCCAATTGATCAAGGTAGGTCACGCTCACCTTATGTCAAGATGACCGGAGATGGAACTTTTACTCAACCAAAGTCTAACCGGAGATGGAATTTTTTTAAAACATGCTTTGCGTGGGAACTAGAGAACGCACAACCTTTTGGCATTAGCAAGCACGTTACTAACCACTGGACCATCAACTTGTTTGTGTATTAAGAATCAGCCGACCATATTTATTAGAATATTACAAGATTATTATTGACACTAGTGTACAAAATGATCTTACATTTCATGACGGACCACTGGAATACAAAGTATTTTATGTATCTAATGGTTACATAGTACATATAAAATCCGTGGGAATTAAAAATGTATGTCGAAAGTATCATTCTACTCCATTCGACTCCAAATAATAGGTGTACACCATTTTCTATTTTTCCTCCAAAGATGGCGCATCATCCAAAGGAAAGATGGTGCATCATCTTAGGAAGAGGTTCTAGTACAATGCCACTCATTGCGATCGACAAAGAAGAAGGCAAGTTATGACTTCATTTAGATATTGGGGTTCTTAGGAAGAGGTTCTAGTACAATGCCACTCATTGCGATGCCACCATTCTAAAAATTTGATGAAAGTGGCACAAAATGAAATGCATATTCAGCAATCCCATGAAGGAAAAAAAGAAGGCAAATTATGTTATGGCTTGTGACTACTGGTAATCGCAAATTTAAATTCTATCTGCACCATCCAAATCATTTCATGTATGGATTGAAATATCTGTTTTTGTATGGTGCAACCGAGCACCATGTGTCAATGTTGACACGGTAACTGGTTCACCCGAAAATTTGAGCATGTATTATCAATTGCCCCTGCTAAATGTGTTAAGAATTAGAATTCTACTAAAAGAAACTTTAATCGAGTGGAAGCCTAATTAAACATTGCTGAACAAAGAAATTTTACAATACCTGGTCGATCAGCCTATGAAATTCGCTGATGGCAAGAGATCGATCCTTCTTCTTTGAAGTGGCAACCACTCCAAAATAGGCCAAATAATTGTGTGAAGAGACAATTAACTGTGGTGGAACAACATGTGTCAACCAAGGCATGCGGGTACCGTGGATCAACAAGAGTTACTTGCAGGATTGTCTCTTGTATATAGGGCGCAGCGATGCAGCAAGCCAGGGTGCGAAGGAAAAGAATACATATAATATATACAATTGGCTAAAAGCAAAAGCTACATTGTAGCACTGAACGAGAATGAAGAAATGTATCGTACGAATCTATTCAAATAATATAAAGGGATAGGTTGCTTCCTATGTGGGAAACGGTAAGGTTGCATACTTGTATTGCCAAGGTATAAACTAATTAAACTGAATCCCACAAACCTACCAACTAATCCTTCAGGGACGATTCTTTGATATATTAGTTGTTAATTCTGAGCTCCCTAAAAAACAATAGTTAATTCTAGGCTAGCTGCTTCGGGGAAGGTGGTGGTTAACCCAATTGATCAAGGTAGGTCACGCTCACCTTATGTCAAGATGACCGGAGATGGAACTTTTACTCAACCAAAGTCTAACCGGAGATGGAATTTTTTTTAAACATGCTTTGCGTGGGAACTAGAGAACGCACAACCTTTTGGCATTAGCAAGCACGTTACTAACCACTGGACCATCAACTTGTTTGTGTATTAAGAATCAGCCGACCATATTTATTAGAATATTACAAGATTTTTATTGACACTAGTGTACAAAATGATCTTACATTTCATGACGGACCACTGGAATACAAAGTATTTTATGTATCTAATGGTTACATAGTACATATAAAATCCGTGGAAATTAAAAATGTATGTCGAAAGTATCATTCTACTCCATTCGACTCCAAATAATAGGTGTACACCATTTTCTATTTTTCCTCCAAAGATGGCGCATCATCCAAAGGAAAGATGGTGCATCATCTTAGGAAGAGGTTCTAGTACAATGCCACTCATTGCGATCGACAAAGAAGAAGGCAAGTTATGACTTCATTTAGATATTGGGGTTCTTAGGAAGAGGTTCTAGTACAATGCCACTCATTGCGATGCCACCATTCTAAAAATTTGATGAAAGTGGCACAAAATGAAATGCATATTCAGCAATCCCATGAAGGAAAAAAAGAAGGCAAATTATGTTATGGCTTGTGACTACTGGTAATCGCAAATTTAAATTCTATCTGCACCATCCAAACCGTTTCATGTATGGATTGAAATATCTGTTTTTGTATGGTGCAACCGAGCACCATGTGTCAATGTTGACACGGTAACTGGTTCACCCGAAAATTTGAGCATGTATTATCAATTGCCCCTGCTAAATGTGTTAAGAATTAGAATTCTACTAAAAGAAACTTTAATCGAGTGGAAGCCTAATTAAACATTGCTGAACAAAGAAATTTTACAATACCTGGTCGATCAGCCTATGAAATTCGCTGATGGCAAGAGATCGATCCTTCTTCTTTGAAGTGGCAACCACTCCAAAATAGGCCAAATAATTGTGTGAAGAGACAATTAACTGTGGTGGAACAACATGTGTCAACCAAGGCATGCGGGTACCGTGGATCAACAAGAGTTACTTGCAGGATTGTCTCTTGTATAGAGGGCGCAGCGATGCAGCAAGCCAGGGTGCGAAGGAAAAGAATACATATAATATATACAATTGGCTAAAAGCAAAAGCTACATTGCAGCACTGAACGAGAATGAAGAAATGTATCGTACGAATCTATTCAAATAATATAAAGGGATAGGTTGCTTCCTATGTGGGAAACGGTAAGGTTGCATACTTGTATTGCCAAGGTATCCACTAATTAAACTGAATCCCACAAACCTACCAACTAATCCTTCAGGGACGATTCTTTGATATATTAGTTGTTAATTCTGAGCTCCCTAAAAAACAATAGTTAATTCTAGGATAGCTGCTTCGGGGAAGGTGGTGGTTAACCCAATTGATCAAGGTAGGTCACGCTCACCTTATGTCAAGATGACCGGAGATGGAACTTTTACTCAACCAAAGTCTAACCGGAGATGGAATTTTTTTTAAACATGCTTTATGTGGGAACTAGAGAACGCACAACCTTTTGGCATTAGCAAGCACGTTACTAACCACTGGACCATCAACTTGTTTGTGTATTAAGAATCAGCCGACCATATTTATTAGAATATTACAAGATTTTTATTGACACTAGTGTACAAAATGATCTTACATTTCATGACGGACCACTGGAATACAAAGTATTTTATGTATCTAATGGTTACATAGTACATATAAAATCCGTGGAAATTAAAAATGTATGTCGAAAGTATCATTCTACTCCATTCGACTCCAAATAATAGGTGTACACCATTTTCTATTTTTCCTCCAAAGATGGCGATCATCCAAAGGAAAGATGGTGCATCATCTTAGGAAGAGGTTCTAGTACAATGCCACTCATTGCGATCGACAAAGAAGAAGGCAAGTTATGACTTCATTTAGATATTGGGGTTCTTAGGAAGAGGTTCTAGTACAATGCCACTCATTGCGATGCCACCATTCTAAAAATTTGATGAAAGTGGCACAAAATGAAATGCATATTCAGCAATCCCATGAAGGAAAAAAAGAAGGCAAATTATGTTATGGCTTGTGACTACTGGTAATCGCAAATTTAAATTCTATCTGCACCATCCAAACCGTTTCATGTATGGATTGAAATATCTGTTTTTGTATGGTGCAACCGAGCACCATGTGTCAATGTTGACACGGTAACTGGTTCACCCGAAAATTTGAGCATGTATTATCAATTGCCCCTGCTAAATGTGTTAAGAATTAGAATTCTACTAAAAGAAACTTTAATCGAGTGGAAGCCTAATTAAACATTGCTGAACAAAGAAATTTTACAATACCTGGTCGATCAGCCTATGAAATTCGCTGATGGCAAGAGATCGATCCTTCTTCTTTGAAGTGGCAACCACTCCAAAATAGGCCAAATAATTGTGTGAAGAGACAATTAACTGTGGTGGAACAACATGTGTCAACCAAGGCATGCGGTACCGTGGATCAACAAGAGTTACTTGCAGGATTGTCTCTTGTATAGAGGGCGAGCGATGCAGCAAGCCAGGGTGCGAAGGAAAAGAATACATATAATATATACAATTGGCTAAAAGCAAAAGCTACATTGCAGCACTGAACGAGAATGAAGAAATGTATCGTACGAATCTATTCAAATAATATAAAGGGATAGGTTGCTTCCTATGTGGGAAACGGTAAGGTTGCATACTTGTATTGCCAAGGTATCCACTAATTAAACTGAATCCCACAAACCTACCAACTAATCCTTCAGGGACGATTCTTTGATATATTAGTTGTTAATTCTGAGCTCCCTAAAAAACAATAGTTAATTCTAGGCTAGCTGCTTCAGGGAAGGTGGTGGTTAACCCAATTGATCAAGGTAGGTCACGCTCACCTTATGTCAAGATGACCGGAGATGGAACTTTACTCAACCAAAGTCTAACCGAGATGGAATTTTTAAAACATGCTTTGCGTGGGAACTAGAGAACGCACAACCTTTTGGCATTAGCAAGCACGTTACTAACCACTGGACCATCAACTTGTTTGTGTATTAAGAATCAGCCGACCATATTTATTAGAATATTACAAGATTATTCTTGACACTAGTGTACAAAATGATCTTACATTTCATGACGGACCACTGGAATACAAAGTATTTTATGTATCTAATGGTTACATAGTACATATAAAATCCGTGGAAATTGAAAATGTATGTCGTAAGTATCGTTCTACTCCATTCGACTCCAAATAATAGGTGTACACCATTTTCTATTTTTCCTCCAAAGATGGCGCATCATCCAAACTTTATGGCAAGAACCTAGATTATCGTTTGTATCTCTCTTCCTAATCAGTTAGCCGGCGAATCGCTCCAACCCCGCCATCGTTCCGCCTCGTATTCTGTGACCCTAGGGCCATGGGGTGTGGTGAATCTCGACCTTTGCCATTGGGAGGTCTCCCTTTTTAGGTGTTTTTTTTGTGTGTTTTGTTAGGGTTTGTGTCATGCTCATGAAGATGAGACAGCGCCGGCTCCCTGAAGATGGAATAAGGTTCTCCCCACCTAGCCCCTGTCTCAATGATGCGTCTAGCATCATTGGAGGGTGTGTGGAGGTGTGTCTCCGACGGATCTCGTAGGATTCGGTCGGTCGTTGTCTTTGGGGATCTACTTGGATCATGTCTTCGTTTGTCTACGTTCATGTGTCTTCTAATTGGATCCTTCCGATCTACGCATCTCTTTATTGGCGGCAGTTGCTGTTCTGGTGCGGTTGTCTAATAGGGTCTTAACACAACGACTTCCCGACTATCTACAACAATAAGTTTTGTTTGGCTCCGACGAGGGAGGGATGATGATGGGTGGTGCGTCTTTGACTAGCTTCAGTGCTTGTAGTCGCCGCTAGGTGGTCTACGAATCTTGACGTATTTTTTATATTTTCTAGTGCTCGGTGTAGTACCGAGTTTGAAGATGAAGGACAGTACTTCTGCTAGTCAAACATTGCCCCAAAATACGATGGGCGCTAATAAACCCGGACGAAGATAGTACCTCCTATTATAACGTGCTAAGAGACGATGCACTGGGAGAACCCTTATGGGTGGTTATGGAAGAAAATACCCGCATGATTCCTTCCTTAATCAACTAGCCCGAAGTTATGCGCCTAGTTTTTGCGATTGGAGCGAGTAATAAATAGAGTCATCGGAATCGTAGGACACAAACAAGTTTGTGATCTAGTGGTCAGCAAGGCCCTTTTTTCCTCTATGGTTTGTGAAAATATAAATGGCCAATTTGGTAATAAATCCACCTAGAGCGCACACACACTGTTACCATAATTTTTTTAAAGCCACAATTTTGCAAATAAATCCATCTAAATAATAGATAATTCTTGAGCGGTCAAAGCAACACTTATATGGCAACCATATGGCTGTTTTTTTTTTCATTTTGAATGCCGGTGAAGGAAAGAAAAGACAAATTGTGCTATGGCTTGTGAGTGATAGTAATTGCAAATATAAATTCAAACCACTTCATGTATAGATCTAAACATTTGTTTCGTATGGCGCGACAAAGCACCAGGTGTGAATGTTGACACGGTAACTGATTCGCCCGAAAATTTGATCATATAGTAACAATTGCCCCTGCTAAATGCGTTAAGAATTGAAATTCTACTAAAAAATCTTATAATCCAGTGGGATCCTAATTAAATATTGCTGAACAAAGCAATTTTACAATACCTGGTCGATCAGCTGTTGAAACTCACTGATGGCAAGAGATCGATCTTTCTTCTTTGAAATGGCAATCACTCCAAAATGGGACAAAATAATTGTGCAAAGAGACAATTAACTGTGGTGGAACAACGTTTGTCAACCAAGGCATGCGCGTACCGTGGATCAACAAGAGTTCCTTGCAGGATTGTCTCTTGTATATAGGGCAGAACGATGCAGCAAGTCAGGGTGCGAAGGAAAGAATATATGTAATATATATCACTGTTCAAGAAATCTTCCGATTCACCGATTAATCTTCCGATTTATCGCTAATCGTAGGGTGACCGATAAGATTATGCCTTATCTTTGCTATTTATCTTTTGGATCGATTTATCATTCTGACAAGCGATTTATTGGGAATCTACCGATAAATTAGACCTATTCATTGCACTATGTTGGCAAAAACTATGTTTATTTATGTTTTGTGGACCTTGTTACGGAATATGTACTATTGCCCTATTTTGTTTGTCATTTTACGAGGATTCAAAGGCTAGAAATCCGGGTAACGCTTATGTCAAATATTGTTTTAGTGTTGAATATAGCGTATTTTAGTGTTGGGAACCTGAGATTTGCAAAAAATATCCGATTAATAGTCGATCGATAAAATCGATTAATCGGCCGATTTTCGATTAATCTCTAATCCCTAGCTGACCGAGACGTTAACGATAAGCGATATCCTCAACATTGATATATATACAATTGGCTGAAAGCAAAAGCTACATTGCAGCATTGAACCAGATTGAAGAAACGTATCGTATGGATTCTATTCTATTCAAATAACATAAAGGGATAGGTTGCTTCCTATGTGGGAAACGGTAAGGTTGCATCCTTGTACTGCCAAGGTATCCACTAATTAAACTGAAGCCCACAAACCTACCAACTAATCCTTCAGGGACGATTCTTTGATCGAGAAAGCTATATTCCTGCCGTCCGGATTTCTGCAACAAATCCGCACGAGTCAGATGTCGTCTATTTCAGATCGGATAGCGCTTATTAATCTCGCGACAATTATTAGTTTCCTTCCGTTTTCTCCACGATCCCGCAGTTAATGGTGATTAGATTATGCTTTAACTGAGATCATAATTCTAGGCAACCATATTATCCTGTAATTAACGAGTTACCGCAATTATCTTGGCCTGATTATCCCGTAATAAATGGGTTGCCTCATTTTTTGTCTGCTTGATTTGAGGCAAAAAAATAGCGGACAGGGTGGGATGCGAATTCTCAACCATAGCGAGCTAAGTCCTCTAAATTGAGCACGCTAACCAACTAGTCAAGCAATTAGTTGTGCATATTGCATTTCTTTTCTTGTGATATATGTATAGTTTGTTTTGAATCTTTCTTGTATGTTATAGTATGAGACACCCTCTGTAGTTATCATGTAAGTTTGAGACACCCTTTGTAGTCACCATGTCGTTCATGATATAGTTAACCGTTTCTCTTAAAATTATCATGTGAAAAGGTCGAAGGAAAACATTTTATGCTCGATAACTTCTGCGTTAAAATAGTGGTAACTAATCTACCACATGTCTCATAACTTGGGACAT
Source organism: Aegilops speltoides (assembly GCA_021437245.1). NCBI lineage: Eukaryota > Viridiplantae > Streptophyta > Magnoliopsida > Poales > Poaceae > Aegilops > Aegilops speltoides. The sequence continues at coordinate 573,434,565 of CM038143.1, forward strand.
GATAACAATCATGGTATCATGTCTTTAAATATCCCCAGTAACTTGTGTCAAATAGCATGATAATTTACACATGATGGACCTGATAAGTTACGTACAAACACAATGTTAATATTTTTTGTGTAAATAGCATGATAATATAGGCTCCCGGGCCTGATAACTGAGGTACAAACACCACGACAACTTTTTATTCGTGAAAAAAGTTGTTAAAAACATATCGCCAATAATTTTGTGTAAATAGCATTGGTAATATAGGCTCTAGGACCTGATAATTTAGGTACAAACACCACAATAATTTTGAACCAGGTAAAAAGATGTTA